>JAYJLX010019665.1:0-17382 GCA_036873525.1 Chalinula nematifera | reverse complement strand
GATAGTATTTGTATAGAAAGGTGCTGTAAGTCTACACTCCCCTTTGTGTTAGATGATCCCAGAAATGCAGACGGAATTGGTCATAGGCCTTTGCAACGGACATTTGTCAGGAAATATGAAAGTTGGTGCTAGAAAACCACTTTCTGTCCCCATGATTTGTTGCAATTTTACAATGAATGAAGTTAAAAGGTATATAATAATAGACACCAGATATTTATTTATTGTGCTTAAAGCCTGCACAAATATGACTATGCATGCATGTACTTATATATATTATTTATAGATATAGTTCCAGAGCCTTATTAATCCCATTTAACACCCCTACTATTGGACCTATGACAGAAGAAAACAGTGTATCCTTTTCAAAGCTAAATGCTGTACAAAAAACTGCCTCCAGTGCAGTAGGTTGGGCGATTCGTCTTGGAAAGGAACTAATTAACAGTGGTCAAAATGAGTTATTGAGCAGGATCTGCCCTGTTGTCAGACAACGTCTGCCTGGGGTGGACCCTCGCCTCTGCACTGGATATAGCTGTTTGTTGTACTTTGCGGAAAAGGTTGTGTCCGTGATGAGTGATTCAAATTAGAGAATATGCTGATTCAATTAGTTATATTTATAGGTTGTTGAAGAGGCTGACATGGAATACATCGTGGAAGAACTGGGTGAATTTCTTCATTCTGAGATATATCCTATTCTAGTCAAATCCAGTACAGAGGTTAATGATAAAGAGGAGAAGGAGCAGGATACCGATGCTGTTGATGATCAAAATCCTGTAACACGTACTCTGTATCGCGTGGTGGATTGGGCTGGGGATCAGGTTGAGTTGTGCAAGGTATATGATTAAAGCAATCATTCATGTATGCTGCATTTTAAGTAATATCCTGCATGCATTCTGTTTTCTACTATATACACTACTGCCACTGTGTAAAATATATTTATATAGCGTACTGAGTGGTCACATCAGAGTTCTGTGAATTTATTTGTTGTACATTTCATGCATGTGTATAGGTTTTGCATACAGTCCGAACAGGGGTATCGTATCAGGGCATGGAAGTCGTGGCTGTATGTATTGATGACATAGCTAGCACTATGTCAATTGATGTTAGTGAATTTAAACAAGCTATAAAACAGAAGAAATGTGGAAAAGTTAACGTAACAAAGAATTTTGTTCCATCGGTCGTCCCATATCACAAGAAGTAAAAACAGCCAGTCTAGGAAATCTATTGTTGTGTGGATGAATAAGTTATCTAAAGAACTTCAAAAAAGATTGCACCAAGGTTAATGTGTATAATTTTTTTTTATATAGTACACGTGCATATATATTAAGTGTCATGTAAATGCATACATTATGTACTAATCAATTATAGTAATTTTTTGTAAGGAGGAGGGGAATCTGACAGTCTCAATTTTAGTTACTTTAACTTACCTTTGTGCTACAGTGACCACTAATGATCTGATAACAGCAGTTCTGTGGCAGGTGCATGTTGCTGCAATGACAAATTATATTTTTATTATCCTTTTCAATGTAACATAGACCCCATGTCTTGGCGGATGGCAGCAACAATGGTTCCACTGTGGATTGTGGTGACAGTATTTCTGTGGATGGTGGAAACTCGTACGAAGTAGATACAAGTATTGTAGGAAAGTAGTTCTATCCAAAATAATACCCAGGGTAAACGTTATATTTATGCTCATGAAATGTAACTCTGTGTTCAAAATTATATATAATGTAGTTGCACAAATTATTGATGAAACTAGCTGCCAAAATGAAGATATAAGTTCTGCTATCATAAGCTCTGTTATTGATTCGCTTAACAGCTCAGCAGACATGGTTCATCCACTTAGCCTCAACATTAGCACAGACATTCCTCACACTAGTAGTCCCAGTAAAGGTTTGTACACTCTAGCCACTGCTGCATTGTATTTCATGGTTGTGGTGGGGGGAATGGGTGGGGGGGGGGAATGGGTGGGTGGGGTTTCAGCTGTTAGACCCTATACTTGAGTTTTTTCTTTTTTTGAGGTAATTTAGGCTCTATATATTGTATAAACAATTTTTTTTTCATTTGGGTTTGTTTCTTTTATTCACAAAAATAATAATACTCATGTAAAATTTTATGTATTATATGCCGTTATTTAATTTACTAATTATTATCAATTATAATTATATTATAAATACAGATTCAGTTTCTTTCATGGGGCCCAGTATTGACAATATATCAGTTGATGATGACATTCCTTGCAGTAGTTCAACCTCAAATCTTATCACTGGTATGTACATGCATCTGAATACTAGGGCTTTGCAATATCAATCAAAAAAATATTGCGGTATTTTTTTCAATAATACCTCGGTATACCTTAATATAGTTCATTATCACAAGTTTCTTAAAAAAAGCCCAATAACAAAAAAAAATGTGGGTATAATGGCATCAAATCTCCATTAATTGTTCATTAGAAACAAAACTATAATGATATTTTTAAGAAGGGCTGATGTTAGTTTATATAAGTGAAGCCCTATATATAGCCCAACCCATGTGGTTCAGCAACACAAATCAGTACTATATCATAAACAATGCACAACATATGTATACCGTTCAGAGATCAATACCGGCGTCATAATATAATACCGGTATGCCGCAAAGCCCTATACTGAATAATGCCCCTGTTAAATACTTTTGACAGATTCAGGTATTACTGACGTTCTGGCTAGAGCAAACAATAATAATGCCCCAGGGCAGTTTACCATGGCTCCTCAGTAACATCATCAAAGAAATCTAGTAAAACTAGAGGTCAGTTGAAAATGTTAATGTTTAACTTCTATTGTTGCTACTATAATTAAACTATATCCAACTTTGCTGCATCCCTAGAAGATAATCTAAGTGATTACTTTAAACCTCTTACTAAAAAACGACAGACTTCAAGAAAGTAGTAATTGGAACTGGCTGTTGATGTGTAACATTTTCATCATTTACTCATAATATAATTTACTTATAATAGGACGAATATCAGTTATCATTATTAATACTATAGTACGTCAAGTCAGTTGAAACTGTATCAATTATATACTATAATTATATCACTTCAATGTATAATAATTATCATTGGTTCAACGTATTTACACACATTTCATCATTAATAATTATAAGACAATTAATTTCATTGTTAAAATATAATTACAAGAAAATGATCATGCAGGTTAATTGGAACTATATGATTCATTCTAGGTAATTATCATTAATTTTAATGTCAGTTGTATCAGTATTGTGAAGTTAGCAATTAGGTGTAATAGTCTAAATCAGGTGAGATCCCAATACACTAAAGGTGCAAGAATGCATTATGTAATATGTTGAATGTGGTTTATACAGTTTAAATTACTCCGGCATGATATTGTAGTTGCATTTGGCAGAGGACTGCAAATGTTGATAGGTTATGGTCATATTCTTTTAAGAATTTTGTAATGTCATCAGCACTCTTACTTCCAACGGGAAAATTCTCTTGAAATGATTGAGAAATATCAGCAATTGCATTATATATAAGTCCAATAATTTCTATTAATTTCGTCTGGTTATCTGGCTGACAGTATTGAGCAACAAAACTCAGTACACCCTCCAATACAAAAAACTCTACAATAGATCGCTGTCCAAGAGAAATATTTTCTTGCAAATCAATACCAAATAAGGCACTCTTCTTTATCACTATCTTTTGGTAATCATGTTTTGCTCGTTTGCGTAATGGTTCATCCAATACAGGGGAGTTTGGTTTAGTGCCATGCTCATTGCCACAATTATGACATTTGCACTGGAATGTGCATGCTAATCCTTTTTTCAAACAGCAATAATGAATAGTTGATGTATAACGAGATTTTATGGGTACACAATGAAGCCCAGCAGATCTTGAATTGTTTCCACATGTACATGTGGAAGTCTGTGCTGTAGTCTGAATTTGGGCATCCGCAACATTTGGCTGTGGATTAGCGGTTTTTTCTATAACTGCATCATAGTGACCATTATTAAAAGCGAGATATATCAGTTCTTCGCATAAGATTTCCCTTGGCATGATATGAATAATGGGGTATGAAACCTGTCCTGTAAATACAATCAACTGCATACCAATTACATTAGATACAGCATTCAATACTGAGTCTCCTAGATCAGATGCGAAGAAACCATCTTGTTAAAATTTATCAGCTTCTTCATTAAACTCAACAGAACCAGAAAGAAATGGTCGATAGTATGCTTCGTTTTCTTTCCACTCACGTACAACAGATAATCGAAGTTGTTTACTCAATAACTGTGTTGAAGAAAAATTGAATACTTCCATATGTGTCAATCCTGATGTGCCCATAAAATTCGCTGCTCTCTGAAGCCCTTTTGCCGTTGAAACAAAACAACAGTTTCCATCTTTTGCAACTCTGCATATTCCAGGAATCAATTAGAGAATCCAGTCTTGCTTTAGTGCATGTATTGGCTGTTGATTGAAAAATTAAATTGGTAAAAGTAGACATGAATGGAAAGAATTGGTATTTGAGAGTATTTGATGATTTGGACTGAATTTTTATTGCAGCATTTGACAACTTGACAGCTTTCTCTACAACCACCACAATCTGCTCAACCGTTATGAATTGTTGTACTGCTTCATTTAAAACAACTGTCTCCTTTAATGAATTAAAAGCATCACTTATGCAATGAAAACTTGTGTTTCCAAGTTTATTATTGCCCCAGAAACACTCATGATACACTCCTTTGTCTACAATACCACACGAAAAACATTCTGTATTTTCAGATTCCTGTTCATCACTTTGCTCACAAGCAATTGGTTGTTGAGCAACTCCAGTCTTCTGTTCTAATCGAGAGTTATAATGGTACAGCAATATGGCCATCAATGCTAAAGCCATCGGTAGACCCAAACGACAGTGACTGAAATGGGGCTTTAAGTATCTATGTAGCCTTTCATTCCTATTTTTCCTGCCCCTGCAAGTATATTGGACAAACAACCTTTAACAATATGATTTTTTAGTAACTGAATTTCCCCTCAAAACTTTATCATTAATTATTTTCCATCCATTGTATTCACTATTATTCCACTTTCGTATAAAACGTTCCATATTCTGTAAAAGTAGATCAGAATTAGGTGTAGTCTTGCATCTATTGTTACCTAAATCAGAGAGTTGGCGGAAAATCAGTCGAATATCATTGATGCATGAAGTGAATAATGGGTGGCGTTTAGGTAGAAACTTAAATATCCTTTGAACTGCATGAAAGAGATCTAGTTTAACAATTACATCACTTCCAAACACTTCTACTAGTTTTCCCTTAATACTACAACAGTTATCAGTTAATATAACCCAAGTTGCTGTTACGCACATGAGATGTTTGACCACATATATGCCGAAGTAACGGTTTCACCTCATCAATACTTGTCGTTTTCGTGAATTACCATCCAATTACTAATCCATTGGTATTCAAAACAATTAATACAGAATTATATTGGGAATCCATTTTCCATCTGTTCGTAAATAACCTATGTTTGCAGCAACTTTAATGGTATGATCAAAGGAAATCATACTCGATACATCTATACGATTTGCCATATCATACTTCCTTCGATGGATAAAGTATTCCATCAAAAAGCATTTTGCGATAATATCATTACTTGGAAAGTAGTTGTAGTGCCTGGCAGTGTTCAAATACGTTTGGAGTACTCATTATCGACGGGTGATTACATTGAGACAACATACTAGTCACTTGAATTCTCAGCATATCACTGAAGAGTTTCCTTTGGTTGCAAATATATCGTTCCACAGCGTAACGCCTTCATTTACCAATCCTATTACTTGATTTTTGAAAGTCTTCAAAAAACCTGTCCGATGTAAGGAATGTACTCACTGGAAATGAGCTGTAACACACGTGCATCTGTTGTTAGAAATAAGTGGTTACTTGGACAGATATATTGGCATGAAACTAGTAAAATCATGCTGGAAAAATGCTTGTAGTATAGATCTCACTCTAATGGATTGTCAACAGACGTTCAGCTATTGTATATGTATGACCCAGCCTCATAATGAAGACCCTTATACTGCAAATCGGGAATTTTCATTGTGGTTTTATTTTCGTATGCTTCAAATAACGAAAATTAAACACAAGTGTTTACACAATATAGTACCTGTATAAACTGGCCTCAATCTTTAGTCAATCAACGAAAAATAAACAACATGAATATTGACAATATAAAAAAATTTCCAGCTGAAAATTTCTCAATTTACGGTACTTCCATCCCAGTTCGGCTACTAGGTGATTAATGTTGAAATGTGTACAGGGTTGTAAAATAATAATGATGCTATCCTTCCTTCAACAAATGATTTGGTAATATATCAACAGTAGTACTATAGACCAGATCTTATTGGTCATTGTCGTATCATTTCTAATTGGATGATTTGTTAGTCTGGCTGGCCACACCCTTCGCATAGGGTGGAAGGGTCTGGTCTAAAGCCAACATAGCATTCGTTCTGTGCTGCAGAAAATTTGCAGCTCAATCAGATTCGATCCATGTGACTTTGAGCCGACATCAAGCAATTGTAGCTCAGTGTCACGTGTCATTGATAAAGAAAAAGTGCATGTGTGTGGGTACGTAATCAAATATACACCCATGAACACGTAATAAATCATTTTTCACGCCTACGTTTCCTGTCTAATTGCATTCCATCAGTACGAGTGCTTTAGACCAGACCCTTCCACTCTACAAAGGGTCTGGCCAGCCAGACTGTGTCATTAATACAGATCATGTACTACTATTTTTTATCAATAATCTTATTTATCTCCTATTATAAAAGGGTACTCAATTTCTGACTCTCAACAATCCACCATTCAAATGTGGGTGTGGCTGGGTGGGCGTGGCTGTAGTAAAATACAACAACGAGCTGTTTGGAGTTCTGTAAACGAGAACGTCAATGTGAACACGAACAGGAACAAGAATGTCACTATACTAATTTCGCTCTGGAATATACTTCTACCATAACAGCTCTTGCTTGTTTGTACTTTTTATCTACCTTGCATCTGAAGAGGGCGTGGTTTGTGGTTTGTGTGGACCGGCCCGCCTCCGCGCCACGTGCGTGTGCATATAAAAAAGCTGGTCTAGATGGAAGAGATTCGTCCTAGAGATCCGTTGGCTAATAAGAACAATTTAAAAAGCTCCAAATCGTTTTGAAAGAACATGAAGAAGATACTCTGTAGTTTATTGCTATTTTTTTAGTGGTCTCTAAGCTGTTCTTCATTTTGTAGCCAGATATGGCAACTGGAAATTGAGGAATAGATATACAAGAAATAATGCAGCAAGTTTTTCATCAAATTCAATTGGTCCAACAAGATGTACAAGAGCTGAAGACTACCATTAGTGAGCTATATAATATATTAGTACCTACATTCTATAATGCCATACTACATCATTCTTTAGCCCAACCAGACTTTGCAATGGTGACATTAATTACTGTCACAGCCTCATCTTTGTGATGAATGTGAGGCTTGGGAGAAGTAGAGGGAGCCTTCAGTGAATTACCAGGGGGAATGAAGTCAGGAGGAGGATTGGATGGTGGTGTGAAGCTTGCAGTGCGCAAAATTACTGGTGGACATCGGTCAATTTCTGGACATTTCCGGAGATTTACCAAACATTTTTTTGCTAGACTTCGACAAGTCAAAGTTATTGTGAGCTGTAAGAGAAAGACTTACAATCCAGCAGCAATATGAAAAGAGCTTACACCTCCAGCAGTTCTTCTGACTCTGAAGCTAAGAAGAAAAAACACTCGTTAGTTACGATACTTATACGAAGTGGAAACGCGACAACGATCGATCGCTACAGACTGTCACGTGGTTGGATTATCAGGCCAAGGTCGAAAGTATATAAGCATATATGTACACTTACAGTACATGTACACTAACAGCAGTACATGTAATACTTACAGTACATGTATGCTTACACTTTTATTTTTTTCCAGTTTTAAAATAAATAAGTGATATAATTAAACGTTTACATACATGTATGTTACATTTCAAGTATATAGAACAAAGCAATTCAAAAAGTGACCCTCCCTTCAGCTAGGGCAAGGTCAACATTGAGGGCTTGGGTGTGCGGGTGTTGTAGGTGGAACGAGAACCTCTTAGGCAACGCAAAGCTGATTGTTTCACTATGTAGTACGTATTGGTCTTTAGAGAGTTTAGTGATGCCAAACGGTGATGCCAAACGGCTAAATCAGTAGTGGCTGTAGGTCACAAGGTGGAAAACACGGAAAAGGTGCCATGTTCAACATTGATCATGCTGGCCGGTTCCAGTGAGTCAAGAATTCCCAGAATTATTTTTAATTCGTAACTATTCATGAAAGGGGGTGAACAGCACGTGATGAGGTTGCTCATGCACCTGCATGATTTATGTATTTGAAATGTTGATGCTCAATTGGATAATTTTGGTGCTCACTTGAGCACTAGAGCACCCTTACGATTTCCTACCCTGTCATATATGAGTGTGCAGTGCAATATTATAGCTCACGTGATTTTATTCAATGAATAGTCTAGAATGTTTGCCCAGCTCTACAACTTGACCTTTAGCCTATGATACCGCCGCTGAGGCCCTCACTCCGCTAAACCGCTCATCATTAGTCGTGAAGCATGGATGCTAGATGACGGTGCATGTGGTCTCCAGGCTACCTTCAATCACTGCTTTATGGTTATTATATACATGTAACATGTATAAGCCATTATTCTGGTCATGAATATTGTTAATTGAAATTATACATCACTGAGTAATTCAGCAAAGATCTGAGCTCGTACATATTGCAAACTGGCTGCAGCCTGACGGCAGTGGACGTCATTGCAAACAATTAAGGACAATTTTTGGGATCAACTTCGTCATTGTTGTATCGTGTACTATACCTCACTGAATGCCACATTTATGTAACATTTTATCCTGTATGAAGGGATGTTATTATCATTTTTTACTCCAATTGAATGTTCAGTGAGAACACTGGTTCCTACAGCTATATCAACATGTTTGTCAGACCCAGCTACGGGATTACTTATTAAATGGCATTTTTTTTTTGTGTAGTCAGAAGCCCATGTCTTTCCCAAGTGTGCCAATGAAGATCCATCAACTGATAATCTACTGCCGAATGATGGAAAGGTTCAATTTTAATGCTTTTATGCATACACTACGTATTTCATACTTGTACATTGCTGGAATATTTTTTTTTTTAAATTTATAGCAGCAGCCCTGTAGTAGTTGTACCAGTGATAGCCACTGTAGTAGCAGTAGTGGTGCTGATGATTTAGGGCCAAGTGAATTTTCCACAAGTGAAGATGAGACAGATGATTTATATGTCCCATCTCCTCAATGTGTGACACGCAAATATAGTCCAGTACCTTGCCCACGTCAGTTAGCGGTTGTAAGTATTGATTCAATAGCTAAATTTGTTGAAGGGGGAGATCTTGTACTACTCCTTCATGTATGGGAAAGCTTTTCCCCTATTCAATAAAACTGAAAGGTGTGGGAGGTACTCTTAGCATATCTTACCTATGTCAGGGGTGTGGTTTTTATCCTGCTCATTTTGAGGGATCTAGTATAAATCAATCGATGCAGGGTAATGGAATAACCGATAAAGGGGCATCAATAACTGTTGCAATTTTTATTTGGTTGTTTGTTTGCTACATACTATAAAGTAATAAAGCTTGCCCTAAGTATTGATGTATACAAATTTGGGTCATATCAAGGCATGTTGAAGCGCCTCCATCCCATGATACTTGCAGAAATGTGCGCAGACGCCAAAAATGAAATGAAAGAGTTAGGTGATACAGAATTTGGGTCATGGAAAAAGGCTGTAACCTGTGATGATAGGGTTTGGCAAACACGTGGTTTTCATGCCAAGAATGGCACTTTTAGTCTATATGAACGGTGCACTACTATATGACATGCACCTCTGTCAAAGAGGCTCTGACAAAGTTATTAACGATGATTTATATCAAGGCACATCAAAGTCTATGGAGGGATGCACTGCACGTGAAATAATGAAGTATACCTATACCAGGCTATTGTATAAAAATAACTAATACAAAAAATTATTCAAATTACATACAGCACATTAGCATACAGTATACCTATACCAGGCGATTATATAAACATAACTATTATACAAAGTTATTCACATTATATATAAACATACAGACACCAGGCTATTGTATAAAAATAACTATTATACAAAGTTATTCACATAACATTATCATACAGTATACTTATACTAGGCTATTGTATAAAAATAACTATACAAAGTTATTCACATACATTAACATACAGTATACCTATACTAGTTTGTAAGCTATTATACAAAGTTATTATACGGTATATTAACATACAGTATACCTATTTCAGGCTAGTGTATAAATAACTATACAAAGTTATTCACATTTTATACTGTATACCTATACCAAGCTATTGTATAAAAATAACTACTAATACAAAGTTATTCACATTATATATAGTATATCAACATACAGTATACCTATGATTGTATAAAAATAACTATACAAAGTTATTCACAAATTTATACAGTACATTAACGTACAGTATACCTACACCAAGCTATTGTATAAAAATAACTATTATACAAAGTTATTCACATTATATACAGTACATTAACATACAGTATACCTATACCAGGCTATTGTGTAAAAATACAAGGTGATTCACATCATATACAGTACATCAACATACTGTATACCTATACCAGGCTATTGTATAAAAATAACTATTATACAAAGTTATTCACATTATATACAGTATATTAACATGCATACACCAAGCTATTGTACAAAAAATAACTATACAAGGTTATTCACATTATATACAGTACATTAACATACAGTATACCTATACCAGGCTATTGTATAAAAATAACTATTCACATTGTACATTAACATACAGTGTACCTATAACATGCTATTGTATAAAAAATATACCAGGCTATTGTATAAAAATACAAAGTTATTCACATGTCGCAATTATTAAATGTAAGAAAAACGCGTTCAAAGAGAAAAATTGCGCGCGCGTACGACCGCGATTATTTTGTAGCTATGGGTGCCCCAACCTTCCTTCAGCACGTAGCAAGCTTCATCTTTGCCTGAAAGGCTTTCTGTCCTGCTCAATGAAGCGTTTTTCGAAGACGACTTCATTTTTTCCTTCTCCATGATGCGGAACGTAACACGGAGATTATAATGACGTGTGCGTGACGTCAACAGGCTATGGCTGCGTGGAAGGAGTATGAGGTGAGGTCAAACTGAAATGAAAGAATTGGATGCCAGCTGGATCGAATGGGCTCTAAAGTCACTGAAAATACATTTCTGTTGTTATGGAGGCTATTCTGTACTGTGCTCGACAAGGCATCGTTTTGCGATGTCATGATGAAAGCGAGGACTCGTTAAACCCTGGGGCCCTCATGACAGTGCTTTCGCCAGAAGTGAGCCGTAGACTTCGAGAATGCAGCTCAAGTGCAACTTGGTTAGCTGCATCTTTCCAGAATGATATAATTCAGTTTTTTGCCATGAAAGTTCCATTCTATTAAACAAGAGATTAAGGAAACACCCTGCTTGTTGATGAAATGAAGGACATTGGTAAACATGAGCAGCTTTCCATTGCTCTCAGATATGTTTATAAGTGCAAGACAGTGGAAAGATTCGCAGGATATTGTCTGGACACTGAATTGAATGCTGGAGCTCTCACTGAGTACATCAGTACCAAAATGATGGAAATGGAACTTAAAAACGAGTACCTACTTTCGCAGTGCGCATCGGTTATGTCTGGATACAATGCTAGGGTACAGAAGCTGATTAAGGAGAAATGCCCACAGACTGTTTACATTTACTGATAGGCTAAACTTGGTTTTAGTAGATGTCGCCAGACATATAAGAGCAGCTTCAGACTTCTTACAAACAGTCTATGTGTTTCTATCAGCATCAAAAAGCCATGAAATGTTTTTTTCCAACCAGGGATCTGGGGGTGGTAGGAAAATTCGGTTGAAGAGACACAAGGTGGTCTTGTCGTATTGATTCCATTACTTTCCACCTCAGCTGTATTGAAAACAGTGGAAGAGATCATGACAGGGCATAGAGGCTAGGGGTATTTTGAGTGGTATTCAGTCCTTTGATTTTGTAGTTGCTCTCATTGTGTACAAGAGAATGTTCAGATCTTCTACAATCTCAGGCACACTCTCTATCCACAGCAGCCAACCTAATACAATGGACTCTTTCAATGATGTGACAGTAAATGGGACTTGTTGTGGCAAGCCTTTGCTACCAGTCACAATAACAAATGCAGTGTTGTGCACGACCTCAACGTCGACGATGTCCTCCCTCTTCTCTTGATGACTACTTCATTACAGGTGATACCATCGGAGCTAGTGCTGGACCTATGGGTTTGGAAGTAACCTCAATCAGTGAGAGATATAAGCTTGTTCTGTGTACTTTTTCCTACTCTGGATGTCATGATAGCATGAGCGCTAATACTTATCGAAGGAATTGATGCGCTTCCCCCGAATTCTAACAGCTTCCTTTCTGTAGCAGCAATGGAACCCTTTCTACAGCAGTACCACAATTGCTTTCCCGAAGTAGATAATCTAGAGAATGAAGTTACCATTTACCCCCCATTTCACAAGCTGATAGGTTGAGTACTTTACATGAGTGCCTTAAACCAATGAAAGTGGCCTTTCCTCCACTCACGGAGTGTGTTCGTATTGCACTAACTCTAGGAGCTTCAACAGCCACAGTACAACGCAGTTTCTCCAGTCTCCGTTGCATCAAAACCTATTTGTGATCGACAATGGGGCAAAAAGGCTTGATGGTTTAGCGCTGCTATATATCGAAAGAGATCTGTCTCTCAGAGTCGTTGGAGGAGTCGGTGATTGAATTCACTCAAGTGCACAAAAAACTCAAGGATTCTTCTACAGCGTTTAGTAGTCTGGACTATACTATAATAATAATCTTTTAATAAACTATAATAGCTAGATAGATTAATCATTATTAATAAACATATGAATTTTGATTTGCCCTGGTGGCTCCTAGAGAATAGATACGCCTATGGTCAAAGGCAACCTTTTTCTTTTTATCAGAATCGCATAGATCGGTTCTAAGGTAGCGAAATTTTTGGCTAGCATAACTCACCACACTTCGCTAAGGATGCATATGTTAATTATATAACCTATCATATTGTTAGACTCACCCCTTTTCTTGGTTGTTTGTCCTTCAATTGCGGGTAGCTATCGCATAGGGTCTTAAGATTATCCTTTTTCTACGGCAATAAGTCGGTCAAATCATTGTGTAAAGTCCCATCGTGTTTTACCATCGCCATTTTTCAATGTGGTCGCTACTCGCTACGGAAACAATCACGTAATCACACTAAATGAAATTATTTTGATTAACTTTGAAGTTAATTTTCTTAAAAAGTATTTTGGAGACTTTTTTTACTTAAGTATCTTAGCAACGAAGCGATCAATACCTGTCAAATCTTGACATATTGATGACAGTGGTATATAGTTTATGCTGATTGCTGCAATTAATTTTTTTCCAATAATCAAAAGTGTGCCTTTTTCGTAGAGAGGTCATCATAGTCAAACCTCCCTTCAGCCAATGTATGAGGAACCATATGTGTACGCAGTGTGAACCCACTACATTGTCTTTTATAATCCAGTTCACATGAAATGTCAAAGGTATATATACACACATGAAGGAAGACTCATTGCCCTGTACATGTACGTATGACAATGTTGTTTTTGTTCAAATGTGACTTCTTTTACTGAAGTGTACATTTTAGATGTATATTGGAACCAATTTATTCTTGTAGCCTACAGCTCTGTTGGAAACAATACTTTTTATGATGTACATGTATTGTATACTGTAGGTATTATCCATTATAAATTTGTCAATAAAGAGGTGATACTGTACATATATGTCTGTTGTACACAAGACTCTGTACGTTATGATGTACGTCCATGTGATTTCTTTCACTGAGTGGAAAAGTGCGCATTACATTGGAACCTTTCTTCCTGTTCTGCATGTACAACCTATCATGGTATGCTCTCCTGATTCTGATGACGAGGTTTTGATATATAATTGTGACCATCTCTGAGAAAACCTGTTATCTGACACAAAATAATTTTTTGAATTATTTATACCATTGGCTAGAGTATAAAATTCTCCTTTAAATGAGCTACAATACAAAGGATATTGACTAAGCACATAAGAGAAACGAACAATAGAAAAATAAACACCGTTCGCACGATCACGATTGATGGTCTGTCTGTACCAAATTGCAACTTGCTTTGTACGTACGTTACTGAACTTACCTCTACAGACCTTTGTGAGATAATGGAGCAAGTTTTGTAAGCATAACTTCGCATACGAAAGAGGTACAAACAGCTGAAGCCGCATCGTCAATCGAGACTTCAGCCATTGAATTACGTGCCACACCCCACCTGTTTTAATTATAACTGGAATTCATTTTTTGTGACAGATAACAGTTTTTCTCAGACACCGTCACAACTAATTGCACATTCAGTATTATTATAATCAAATAATCATCGCATCCATCCAAGTCAGTTAGATGGTGATTCTAATGTTAAATTATAGAATAACGTAATTCTCCCTATTAGATTCACCAAAAAATGTATCAATGACAGTATACTGGTATATAGTTGTTTGTAACAGTAAGCATTGGATATTGTAGCTGTAATCCTAACGGTGGTGGCCATTAAGAGAGGCTGTAACTAAAGCACAAAAGAGGGTGGACATTGTATTGCATTATTTGAAAACTGGATTATTATTAGTTTAGGAGAACCTCCTTTTAATCCCTATAGTCCAGCATGAAGCCAAAAATTTGACAGTGTGGATGTGTTGACTTACCTTTGTTATCAAATTTTTTTGTAAACTAGTATTCAAATTTCTACCTCTACTATAGGGTCTCCCTGATTGGCCAACAGACCCAAATTTCTTTGACACTGAGAAAAGCAGGTACATGTACATGTACATACACATATGGTACTATTATAGTACACTGTACAGGTGTGTTGTAGACCGGGAAACGGTTGGTTTGTCTGGCATTAATATGGATACGAATCATTTCAGTACGTAACAACAGAGTAACGTAATTACTTGTACCGACACATTCACTTTCTACATGTTTGTGCACTTATGTTAAACTCATAATGCACAAACATGGCAAAGACACAACGTTTCTGTACACCAGACAAGGTAATGCTGTAGTCGGAAGTATTTGTACATTATATGTCTTTAGTGCATGTACATGTAGTTACATGTACATGTATGTATTGTAAATTTCTATCGTACAGCGTTTTGTGTTATGTAGATTGTAGTACTTGAGGACATCAGCATACTCTGGTGAAGTCCCGTACCTTTTGTTTTGCAGCAAAGGGATCATTCAATACCAAAGGCAAAGGTTAACACTTCATTCATTTGCTAAAATTTCGTTTATAGTCGTTTAATAATTATCCTGAGCGTGGGCGCAGCACTTGATACATGAGTTGTCGTGTTAGTTTGTGTGTTAGTATTTTAATTGTGCACGTTGTAATTGTAGGCGTAAGTTACAGAAAAGTTCATTTTACACGTCTGGTGCAAATTGCTTCAAATTTGCTGTGCAGTTAGCTACTTCTTTGCTGTCCCATCTTCATCCGTCTTCTAGATTGTCAGTTAAGTTTGAATATGTGCTCTGGGTGTTTGATTTAAACTCTGCAAGCTGTGCTTCGATGTAGTCAGTGTGTCCCTTATGAAAATATCCTTTCAAAATTTTGTCCATACCTGTCCTAGAATTTTTTTACCACTATCTGAAGTTTAGCTTTAGGTAACATGTTGTCACAACTGTTTCCTGATTTAGAGCTGGAACTTTCCAACAAATAAAATGCCGCTATTCAACTTGCTTTGTCTCCATGATTTAAGTGGTTTAGCTGTAGTAATGGCTTATGACCACACCTTTCTTTTTCAATGTTTGTTTTTGGCTGCTCCTCCATGTAATCTAATCACTCCCGATACAGAACAGCAATCACCTGATGCTAGTGCACTCATATTGCACGCCAATAAAGAATAAAGACAACAAACCCAACATATTACACCCTGCACATTGTGAAACTGTATGTAGTTTGTTTTCGCACATAGACAAAAGTGTAAGTATTATTTTTAACCTTATATTATTTTGTGTTCCTTGTATTTGTACATTATGCATATTATGAAATATCAAATAGCACTAAAGCAATAAAAAAGTACTTTATTCATGTTCTATGGTCCACACAATGGGAAAAATATCCTTTCTTATTAATGCACAAGTTTCTTAAATTTTAACCCCAAGTGTGCATTAATTAGAGTTTCCACAGCTTACCACAACAAAATAAATATGCATGTTTTAATTTGCATTAGCTCATGAATTATTTCTAATTCTGTTTATGTTGTTCCTTTTATAGACTATTAATGCCGAGGATTTCAGATATGGTGCAGCTTTAAAAGCAGTTCCAGAGCCGGGATGCAAACAGTAAAGGACCAACTGATGCTAAACTCAAATCGAACCTAACTGGACAGACCAGTTTAACAGATACCATAAACATCATGCCCCCAAGATTTGAAAAGGCATTTAAAATGTATCCAAGTGTGCACTCTTGTAACTCCCCATTTGACGTGACAGAAGTGGCTTTATTTGTGGAATTTTTTTGTATTTTCTTCATATGCCTGCACGCCCACATGTTAACACAAAGATTTATTTTATCCATTTCTTGGTATACTAACAAGTATTCTGTTATTGAAGTATACACAATTATTGACAAACCTAGTTTTCTTCCACCTCAATGTTATCCAAGTGTGTACTTTATGTTTACATGTAACTTCCCGTTAGGCTTTATTTGTGGTATTTTCTTCATGTCTCCACCCCCACATGTTAATACGTAAAAAATTATTAGTTTATCTTTGGAATCAATCCTTTTTTTCATATACTAACAAGTATTGTGTTACTGAAATTATTGACAAACCTTCCATTCAATTGTGCATAGATATTCTAAAACGCAATCAATCCTGTTGAGTGCGGAAACCTTTTTCATGGTTCAGGTTATACAGCATTATTAGGAGACCAAGAGAATTGGTTGTTTTAGAATTCGCTCAGGATCAAACTTTCTTATTGATTCACCAGCATTTCAAAGTGTAAAGTAATGGTTACTAATCAGCATGGTGAAGCAGATAATGCTGTATGGTACCATGCTATACGATGTTATTACAATAATCTAAAGGCCACCATACACTAGGCAACTTGTTGCCAGCAACTGTGTTGCTGGCAACATGTTGCTTAGTGTTACATAGAATGTTGCT
>JAYJLX010019554.1:0-17386 GCA_036873525.1 Chalinula nematifera | reverse complement strand
GCTTCATCGGCGTGGCAGATGTCGAGGGCGGTGGCTAGAGTTAGGTCCGACTTTTTGAGGAGACGTGACCTGGTTCTGTCGTTTATAATGCCACATACGAGACGATCTCTGATTAATTCTTCATTGAGTGTTCCAAATTCGCATTTTTTGGCTTTACTTCGGAGGTCAGTAACGTATTCATCAATGGACTCGCCTTGTTTCTGTTTCCGGGTATTAAAGACGTGTCTCTCCCATGCTACGTTCTTGCGAGGTGTACAGTAGGCCTCGAACTTCTCCATGAGTACATCGAGTTTCTCGGAGTCGCCAACGTTTGTAAAGGAGAAGGTGTTGAAAACGTCGATGGCGTCTGATCCCGCCACGTGGAGGAAAATGGCGGACTTGACTTTGTCACTTGAGGCGGTTTTCCCAGTTGCTGTCATATATAATTGAAAACGTTGCTTCCATCTCCTCCAATTTTCGGCTACGTTCCCGTGTAAGAAGAGTGGGTCTGGTTGCTGAAACTGTTCGGCCATCTCTGACACCATGTAACAGACTACCAGTTGTTAGATCAATATTAAAAAAATATTAACCAGTATCCATAATAATACTATAATTATAATAACGACAATAATAATAATAAGCACAGTCCATTATGTTACACTTGGAAGCCTTTAAACAAGCTTTATCATCGGATGAATTCAATGAAACAATATAGAAGAATATCAGTTGGCCCATAAACAATGTATCGTGAACAATTTTAAAAATATCACTGAAGCTTTTAACCAAAAGCCTCGTAACAGACCTGCCTGTATCGTTGGATTACCGGAAATTAAAGTAGAGTTGGCTACTTCGTGGAAATCAAGATCTCTATATCACTGGAAAGAGCTAGTGAGTGACATAATCAGTTGGAATGAGCACATTGTAATAACCAGGGTAGAGGAGTTCAACTGCATTAGTATAACCTATCAAGTATTACCCTTCATTATACCAAGAGCTGTCAAAGACCTTACCAATAAAACTATTGTAGACCAGTTTACAGCAATAGGAGCTACTTTTACTTTACCAGATGAACTGTTGCAGAATGGTATTGCTGATAACCAATGGATAATGCGCACTGTACAGGAGCACATACAACTGAGAAGCAATGAGAAGGAGAATGGCCCAGTTGTTATAAATAATAATACCACTGACCGGCCATTGGAAGAGGTATAGATATATTCAATAATTATTGCATGGTTAGATTGATAATTTATTTACTTCAATTTTAATTTAAAACTGCATCTAAAGCCATCCACACCTGTAAAGGTAACGGGAGGTTATGATGAGAAGCTACTCAGCTCCCCTCCTCCACGAGACCTCCAGTGTCCTGTGTGTCATCTCACTGTAAGAGAACCATATCAACTGACATGTTGTGGAACTAATTTTTGTCAGGTAGAACACACATACACTCCACTACTCTTGTTATTATTGTGATTATCATCATGGTTACAGGTGTGTTTAGATAGTACAGGTGCTAGTGTACGATGTCCTTGTTGTAGTGACACTAGTCATCAGATAATAGTAGGCAAGATTGTTAGGCAAAAAGTAATGAGTCTACAAGTGAAGTGCACTGAACCAGAATGCCAATGGAGTGGGAAGCTATTTGACTTGGAATCTCACCTCACAAAAAAAGCCAAATGGCCTCATCCAACAGGTATATGTTAGTGTTGCTATGGTGATTGTATTTAAAATCAGCATTACACCTACTTCATCACAGTTTTCATTATATAGCTTATGATGCCAGTATTGTTCCAGTATGGTGCCATCAGGAGCTATCCTCTCTGCAGTATGGAATTGTACCAGTTTATAGAACAATCACTGACTTTAGTATACAGAAAGAGAATAATGTTGGAATACACACTGATCCGTTCTATACTAGTGATGGGGGTTATAAAGCAGCATTATCTGTCAACCCTAACTCATATGGATCTGGCAAAGGAACACACGTTAGTGCATTCATCCACCTGATGAAGGGACCCAATGATGATAACCTATAGAGTTCCCTATTACTGGTATATTCACACTGGAAATACTCGACTGGAAAGGAAACAACCATCACCGCAGTGAGAGGGGTGTATCGTTTGGTGACGGTACACCAATAGAGAATAGACAACGAGTCACAACTGGAAAAAGAAGAAACGGTATGGGTGTTACTCGTTTCTTACCTCACAACAATCTGACAAGATATCTTCACCAAGATATGATGTGCTTTAAGATCAATTTCCATCCAACTGAAATAGCTGCAGGTTAAATCATATTTCCATGCACTTTTCTTGGCCGAGGCATGCAACTGTATATCTTATTACTGTGTTATTGTTACTGTAGGTTGTTCTCCTATACCCTATTGGTATTGTGATATACCCCCTTGTGCCAGAACTCTGTTCAGATACAGTATTTACAAGAAGACCAAGAGTATGGGGTATAGTCAGCCATTCTACAGTAGTAACAAGGGATATAAGCTACAACTAAGTGTCGATGCTAATGGTAGTGAAGCAGGTAAAGGAGATCACCTGTCTCTTTCTGTTTACCTCATGAAAGGAGAGTATGATGACATGCTATCATGGCCGCTAAATGCTACCATTACTGTTCAATTGTTGAACTGGCCCTCTGACAACCATCACCGAGAAGATACCATTCATCACCATGTAGCACCCGTAGAGTATCGTCAAAGGGTTGTTACAGGGATCAGAGCTCCTAGTAGTTGGGGTAATGCTGCATTTATCTCCCACAGTGGACTAGAGTCCCCTCGTGATCCTAGTATTAGGCTTATTAATGATGATAATATTTGTTTTAGAATAATTGATGTTCACATATTAGATACTGATATTTTTCTTTGATTTAATCCTGCAGTCTATTATGTGTGTCAAAATTTGTGCTCTTTGTGTGATTGTGTGAGAGTATGCTATTTTGGCTATTTTTACTGAAAATTTTTTACATTTAGATTAAAGATAAAGCTACGGTTAATAAGACTATCACATGTCATTGACTGTCAGTATGATTGGACTTCTTGCATTGCATGCTGTAAAGTTCATATGGTGTAAGAAGTGGGAGGGGCTGACTATGAATGATGACGGTGCCAAGCTAGGGTGTATGATATAGTGCTGGGAGATATGTTAAATTGCAAACCAATATAAGTCACTGTCATACAACCTCTTGTTCAATATCCTTGCATGCATGGGTGAGCTTATAAGCCATGCATTGGTTGGTTGAATCCCGTCTTGCATGCATTCTTCCGGCCGGTTCATGTTGGGAAATGCGCATTATTGTGTTTGTGACCTTTATGTAAGTCATGGGGGTGTATTGGGTTGTGCTCGTTCCTTAACCCAAAGAATCTCATCAAGTAAGATAAATTGTTCATGGCATAACTAATCATGCTAACTGCATACAGTGCCCCCATTGCAGCTAACTTTGTAGCTGAAACAATCACAAATATTTTCGATGAAGAGATAGTGCTACCTGCATAGTCTACGTTAATTTCTAAACAAAATTGCAGGCATGTGTCTTTAATAATTTTTGATACCTTTCATTACTTCAAAAGCTGTCTTACAAAAGACCATGCAGCTTTTTAAAATTAAAACGTATAACTATCTATAGCAGATAGGTATTTGTTTTATGATCTCCTACGTGTGTATACACATGTGTATTCTACAATTTTGCGAAAGCAATATAGTGGCTAACATTAAAAAAATCACCAAATAAACCTGCTATACAGTATGACATCATTTCTCAACATGCATGCATGTCAAGCCATAATAATATATGCTGTTAAACCCAATATTGATGAGCATGCACCTGTTTGTAACATGCATGGTCATTGCAGGTTGAGACTTGACCAAGTGGTCTTATTATAGGAACAAACAGTTGGCATATTTGAACAGCTATACTATAAGCTGATAAAATCATCAATCACACCATTTGAGAGAGTATACGTCATAGGCAATACCCTTATCCCTCCTGCTTATACATATGAAAACACTATAGAGGACACAGGATGTAAGAAAACAGCAAATGACATAAACTATCCCAAACCACACTCCAACAACAACCAGTATAGCTCAGTATATAGGATGGTAGCTAAATTGCTATAAATATAGAGAGGGAAGTAGAGTATGTTGTACACTACTTCATATCCTTAAGGAAACTTGATTTTCGTTTAATTTAATTGTATCTTAATTCTTCACAACAGGAGTGGTGATCTGAAACATTTTAAATATTCCATGATATAAACAAGGACCATGGTATGCATTGTATAGACTTCTAATTGTATTCAATTTAATAGTAACATAAAGACTATAATATACACCATAATATTAACTGACCTTTGTATGATGGAGGGATATTAGTATAGTGTTACTAATACCATATATAGCTATTTTCCATGTATGAATGTCGATGTTATAACAGCAGCATATACAGTAGTTGATGTATAGGAATGATTGTTTTTTGTATGCATGCTCTGCTGCAATTGTGAGTAGCCATATATATAAATACAGATGAACTGCTCATGGAGAGTCTGAGTAGAGATCATAGTTACGGGAGGTGCATGGAAACATGTGCTTGAGTACATATTAGATGATGTTATGATAAGATACACTTAATTTAAAACATCAGGTGCATGATGAATAATTATTGTAAAAAAGTATATCCATCCCATTTTGAGTGCTGACTCGATTCAGGTTTACATTGAGTGTGTATCCAGTTACATTAGAAGAGTGCTTCTGATCTGTATAATGTATATACTATACTCAGGGAGCCACATTCATAATTTTGTACAATAATGATTCAAAATAACTTAATAATCAACCACATGGGGTATATACCAATGTCTGCTTGAACATGAGGTCTTGACCAACTATTTGTACTGCTGGTACACCAACTCAAAGTTAATTGTACCATGCAGTCTCATTAGAATCATCGCATGTTTACACAAAGTCCATAGTTATGTACTAAAAAGGACATACCCCGTCACTTAAGAATCGCTATACTACTATAGTATATACACTGGGGACATAGGCAAAACGGTGCACTGATATTGTGGAGATCCATCTATATATCCTCATAAAATAATCACACATATACACAGCACATTTATAGTGGATAAGTTATAACTAATGACTCACTTTTACTGCTGCATGCATGGTGACTGCTTTAGAGATCCTTAAGTTCAACCTATGTATAATGATTGTATACCCATCAATATATAATAATACTCTATACTTACCATGCAGTTATCATTCGTAGTCATCCAATGCCGACCACATTGCCATAAGCATTACCAGCATTAGAATTATATAAGCGTATTTTATGCAGTTTACCTGTATACATGAACTTTGGCACATTAATGACTCAATAACCATCTACCAATGACAGTTGTCTCGGCTTCAGTGGGAGGCATTATATACCCTGCCCTGCACTACTGCAATCAGCATTTACACAAGTGCTCAATGATGTTCTGCTGCATATAGCTCAGTATAAACAAACATTTACAAATTAATTAATATAGCAATATAATGAGAATATGAGTCCACAGGTTGCCATGCATATACTCAGTATAAGATGCACTCCATATAGTCTACAAAACATATATATACATTATATTGAAACATAACAGCTTGTATGAAATAATGAGGTGCAGGTTAATTCATATAACAATAATCATCATCATCATTGTTAACATTAAGCACGGTTTCTTTAACATCATCATAAATATGCTGCGTCTGTGCAGTAGAATGCTGTGGTATACTCATTAGTTCATAATTTGAGTAAGTCGGTGGTTGAGACAATGGTGTTATAGTGCTATATCTGTCACTATTGCTAGTCATTTGTCGCCTCTGCTGTTGATCTGTTTAAATAAAGATAATCAATATAGTGGATACTTGACAAGTATAAGGACAAAAGAATCAATCATGCATGCATTGTTTAACTAACAATCATTATATTGAAAGCACCTGATGTTGGATTGTGAAAACCAGTGACAACTTGAACATTATCTCTTTTGTTCCTAAAAACCACCAGTACTAATAGTATAATAACAGCAAAAAGTATCACGATGATGAAGACAAGAGTCCCTACACCACCAGCTGCTATATATGCTGTAGGGAACGAATTCTGTGATAGTACAATTACAGTATAGACTGGGGTCGAGTGGGTTCCGAAGACTGAAATATACTGCGAGATGTAACTGTGACATGGGTAGACATTACATATACTGTTTGGGATAGTGATGTTGTGCTCAAAATAACCATTGTGACTATGAGATAAAATTAATTATAGCGCATTAGCATTTAGTATCATGTAAACTGACCTTTGTATGATGGACGGATGCTAGTAATGTTAGTAATATCATTACTATTTCCGTATATGGACGTTGGTGTTGTTATAACTGCAGTTGATGTTAGTGATGCAGTTGATATAGGAATGGTTACGATTTGAATGCTCGGCTGAGATTGAGTTGCCATTGTGAATACAGATGAACTACTCATGGTGGTAGTATGAGTAGATCTATAGAAGTCATAGTTACGGCAGGTGGAGTCCCTTGAGTCATGATAGTGGGCACATTAGATGATGTTATGTTGGCTATAATATAGAGAGTTGACATAATACACATGCACGTCAGGTGATCAAAATAACCATTGTCACGAACTATGAGATAAAATTAATCATTACGCATTAAGCCTAGTTCACTTAGCAGGACGTTACCTTGATGCTGGAATAGAATCATAGTCTATTCCAATGTAAACGTTGCGTTAAAAAGCTCAAATCACCCATGCAATGTCACACTATAGCATCATATTGTGAACTAGGCTTTAGCCTTTAGCATCATACAGTCATGTGAACTGACCTTTGTATGATGGACGAATGCTAGTAATATCATAGCTATTTCCGTATATGGTGTTGATGCTGCAGCTGATGTTAGTGATGCAGTTGATATAAGAATGGTTATGATTTGAATACTCTGCTGAGATTGAGTTGCCATTGTGGATACAAATGAACTACTCATGGTGGTAGTATGAGTAGATGTAGAAGTCATAGTTACAGCAGGTGCAGTCCCTTGAGTCATGGTAGTGGGCACATTAGACGATGTTATGTTGGCTATATATATAGAGAGTTGATATAATACACATGAACATCAGATGATCAAAATAACCATTGTCACGAACTATGAGATAAAGTCAATCATTATGCATTAAGCCTAGTTCACTTAGCAGCAGGGGCGAATCTAGAACTTAGGTTTTGGGGGGGCAAGAAATTTGGCCACAAGATTTTTTTAAAATTTAGCACCCAAAAGAAGGCATTTGTAATCTTTTTTTTCACAGTTTACACAGCTGTTTGTGCAAAACTGAATTACATCATGAATAACATTAAAATTTACCTAGCCAGTCACTTTCTACAATGACAAAGTACTTAATTAACAATGAATGAAAACTTTTGGGGGGTGCAACGTCACATTAGTATCATATTATTGTGAACTAGGCTTTAGCCTTTAGTATCGTGCATGTGAACTGACCTTTGTATGATGAACGAATGCTAGTAATATCATAGCTATTTCCGTATATGGATGTTGATGTTGTTATAACTGCAGCTGATGTTAGTGATGCAGTTGATATAGGAATGGTTACGATTTGAATACTCTGCTGAGATTGAGTTGCCATTGTGGATACAGATGAACTGCTCATTGTGGTAGTATGAGTAGATCTAGAAATCATAGTTATGGCAGGTGGAGTCCCTTGAGTCATGGTAGAGGGCACATTAGATGATGCTATGACAGCTATAATACACATGAACATCAGGTTATGAATTTATGACTGTAATTAATTTTAGCTGAATAATCAACTCACCTTTATTACAAAGGAGATATTGTGTAATTCCATTGTCCTGTAGTTAAGCACTCTACCAATCCACTAGTACTGTCCTGTAGTTCATATCCATTGATGCAGGACAGAATTAGTACTGTACCCACTATAGATAGCCCATCAGATGGATGTACATCACCGTTTAACAATTCAAACTGACTGCATCTCTGTACACAATGTGGAGGGTTGCCTGACCACTCTTCATTAGCCGTACATATTATTGGTTCACTAGTTTCATTGACAATGAATCCTTCATTACACTCATACACTACAACAGTCATGAATGGATAGCTATTATCAGAGGACTCATTATATGTTCCATTAGCTAAAGTGGGCGGGACATCGATCACAAGTCACTGGCCGACATTCAGGAACGGGGTTACTCCAAGATCCACTAGCTAGGCAAGTAATAGAGTTATTGAGGGTTCCCAACATGTACCCTGACAGACAATCAAAGGTTAAAGTTAAATTGTACGTATTTTGTGAATAATTGCCCAACTTGTATCCATTATTAGGTATACACCAGGATCACCACAGTTTACAGGGTCACATGTTGGAAGGCTACCATTCCATGTCATATCGGCCATACACATTATTGCATTATTACCGGTAAGAATATAGCCTGGGGTACAGCTGAAACTAACAATGGATAGATACATAAACCCATCTTCCCCCACAATCTGATTCCCATTGTCTGGTATCCCGGGATTACCATGCACAGTCTACTCCACTACACTGTGTTGGTACTGATGTATTCCAGGTCATATCGACTCCACATGTTATAATAGTGTCCCCTGTTAGATCATAACCCTCATTACAGCTATATGATATACTAGATCCGTATGTATATGAATCACCATGCACTTGACCATTGGATAGGGATAGGATGGGTGGGTCAGTACAGTTGAATAGTTTACAAAAAGGTTGTGTCCCATTCCAGGTTCCATTCTGAGTACAGAATTGATTCCGGTTCCCATTGAGTGTATATCCAGTTACGTTACATTGGTCAGCTTCGGATCCATATAGTGTACTGGAATAACTTACATAGCCATTAGGGATACTACTATAAGGGAACCACAGTCAATAGTTTCTATGAAACATCAAAAATAACTCAATAAGCAATCTGATGAGGCATATATATACCGATATCTGCTTGAACATTAAGTCTGGCATAAATATTTGTGCCACCGGTAGAGCAATCTAAAGTTTTAGCAGTCTTGTCAGCCTCAGTATCCCCACAGAGTCCATATGCTGTATTATGAATGACATAGCCTACCACTTGTGAATAGCCACTAGTGGGGATATAAGCACCCACTACACTACCACTGGGGACATACGCAAACTGATCCACTGATACTGTGAGAGATCCACCTTACACACATAATCATATAATTATATATACACATGCAGTTATATTGTTGATAACTCACTGTTACTACTGGTGACATGCTTCAGAGATCCTTCAACCTATGATGTATTATATAGTGATGATCACAATTGTATATACCATCATTTTTGTATTACTATACATTGTACAAACCAATTCATAACTATATTGCTGCCATCCGCCAATGGTGACCACATTGCCAGATACGCATTACCAGCACCAACAGATTTATATATGTATATCTCATACTGTGTTAGTGTACCACTATACATGCATGAACTGGGCACACGATGATTCAATAGCCATCTACCAGAGACAGTTGTCTGGGTTTCAGTAGGAGGCAATTCCCCTACACTGCAATCAGCTTTTGAACCTGTATACACAAAAGAAGTGAAATGCATTGCCAGATAAATTCTGTAAACAAACCTGTAGTACAAATTAATAGCAATAGCAATATGAGTCCACAGATTACCATCCTCATGCTCAGTAAGATGCCTTCTATAAAACAGACAGTTTTTTTTCTGCAAGCTAAACTATATAGTCCAGCTATACTGTCTGCAAAAATGTAGGATGTGCATGGTCATATAAAAACAGTCAGTAATGAATAATGTAAATACCATCAGGTTCATGTAAATTATTTATCATTGCCATCATTGTTAACATCAAGTTATGGTATAAGTATGCTGTATCTGTGCAGTGGGTTGCTGTGTTAGCTTATAATTTGATTGATTATTATCATCACATACTGCTGCATTTATTGTGTGTTGACCCTCTTGTCTTAACTTTATTCACATCATGTGTGATATGTGGTTGATAATGTGAATCCAGCATGTACATTACTGTTGATAATGGTTGTAGTAGGTGATTGAGATGGTACTAGACTCTATATTGTTGATCAATCTGCGTAAATTAATAAAGCTCTGAGAGTATAAGGTCAAAAGAATCAATCATGCACACATTCTGCTTTACGATAATTATATAAAGCACCATGATATTAATCTATTGAATTGAATATTATATTCCTTTCTTTCTTGTTTTTAACAATAACCATTACCAGCACCATTTTAACTAATAGTATCACAACACTGAAAAATATGCACATGATGAAGGCAAGAGCCCCAACAGTAGCTATACTAAATACGCGTGTTGAGTGTTTGATATATAGTGTTGCAATAATTTTTAGTTAAGCTGTCATTAAAACAATTCAATTACGACACCAAATACGACCAAACAAACTAAATTGATTACACTCATATAGAAAAAATCTCTAACGAAAAGAAATACCTTAAAAATATCCTGGCACCATGCATTTTTAAAAAAATTAAAAGTAAAGAGTAAGCATATAAATTGATAGTCAGCCAGATTTTCTACCCTGCATGTCTGGCAATAAAGTATATAGTACCGTTGTCATCTTCTTTAAGTAGTACATAGCTGTTGGTCAAGGCTGTTCATATTACAGCTAGTCTTTGGTTCCCTCGTCTTTTGGTTGAACCATGCAGTAGCGCTACTGAGCAGCAGGTAACAGAAACAATGAAAATACACAAAGGAAAAAAGAAACAAACGAATTTGAATAATAACAATAATTATTATAAAGAATTCTATGAAACAAAGAATTCCATGCAAGGTAATAGAATAACATAAACAAGATAATAATATCAGTGACAGTATAGATCATGCATGCATGGGTTTCTTTAAGGTTGAAAGCAACAATTGAAATAAAACAAAAACAGTATGTAAACTGCATTACAAGTATAGCAAAATTTTAATACAAGTAAGTGATATAAGCAGTACAATAGTCACATGTCCAGTACCATAATCTACATGTATACACATTTTAACAAAGAAATAGCTGTGAATTTTTTAGCATTTGCTATTTACACAAACACACATACACATGCATGTACATGTTATACACATGGTGATGATGATAGTCTGATTGATGAGCTGCCGGTGAATATCTATGAAGAGAGTGATATTGTTTCTGAAGATGAGGAACATGGCATGGACTCGGTAACTAAATCAAAGTGGAGTGAGGATCAGGAGCCATCACCAATACAGACCATACCGCACTATATTGTAGCAGCTGACAAGTATCGCATATATGAAATGTTCGAACAGCTAGACATTGAGCATTACCTGGTAAAGACCACATCATGCACACTACAATACAGATGAGTATCTAGTAATAGTTAACTGCTAAATGCATGAGCATCAATTTTAATTTTGTATTATCAATATTATTATAATTATAACATAATAATTGTTTGTTGGCTTTTGCTTTCGCTGTATCTCACAAGTTTTTTTTCATAACAACAATTATTATGCACATTATAAAAGCGGATTTATTACACCCTTACTCAGTGACCAATATAATTTGTGCATGCTACTTTTCTATCTTCAAGGGATAATTCCGGGCCGATCAAGCACTTGAATGCTGTAAAGGGGTGCAGACTTACACTGATTGACGTTATAGCTATGAATAAAATTATACTTGCACGCGCGTGATTAGAATAGAGTCTATTTATCATGTATTTATTTAGATCAGCCACTCCCTTTTTATTGCAGTACGATTGAGTTCGTTGTATGGCTGGTAAACTGAGACAGTACCATGGAAGGCTGTGTAGCTTATTGGATAGTTCCAGCGATACTCTGGAGTCCCTGACTGTGGAACTATATAGTAATTATATTATAGATGAACGTACGAAGAATAAAGTGAAGAATGAAAAGGGATACACTGGGGCGGATCTACTTTTGGATATGGTCACAATGAAGGTCAAACAGACACCAGGGGCTATAAATACTGTGCTTAAAGCAATGGAGGCTCAAGAGATTTTAAAACAACTGGTTATGGAGATGAGGAAAGATGAACCAACACTACCTCAACAACCACCTAATGATGCTGGTACTAATGATACTGTAAACACAACAGGTTAGACACATAATTGGATTAGCAAAAAAAAAAGGTACGGGTTGGGGGCTCAGTGGGGAGGCTAATTCCGAGTCATTTATAGAGTGCAACCCTATTATAATATATATAGGTGGTGTCTCCTGTTGCAGAAACGAAATTGGCTTATTTTGTCCATGAAACAATATTTGTGATACCAATATCCTAACCTAGTCTCACGTAGCCAGCCCCTCCCACTTGCTGCGCGTGGAGAGGGTCTGGTCTACTGGCCATATCACTTTCGTTCCAGAATATCTCGTTTTTGGGTAGTTCAAAGGTCACGACTGATTCACGTGCTGAATCAATAAAACGTCATATACGATCAAAGAAAATTTTGTTCTCAATGACGTTTTAATTGACTCAGCACATGAGTTTTGACCTTTGAACTACCCAAAAACGAGATATTCTGGAATGAAAGTGATACTGATGGCCAGTAGACCAGACCCTCTCCACGCGCAGCAAGTGGGAGGGGCTGGCTACGCGAGACTAATCTTAACCCCCATTCACTACCCAAAGTATATATTACCTCGATGAAGACTATAAAGTTAAACAGCCGAAACTATTGGTAGTATAGATCTTATTTATCTTTTATTGTGCGGATAAAATCTTTATTGATTTGTGAAAAGCAATCGAAGCTATTAAAGATATGCATGCATATTGCGAAGTATAGGGTTTTGCATGGACAGCAGACCCAGTGATAAATACAACAAATAATATAATTAAAACCTTGTGTTTTAAATAGAAACAAAAACTGAGCAAGAGGTACTTGAAGAGGCTACTGCCCTCCAGGATAGGTTTGAATATCTCTTGGACGAAGTTAGGAGGCAATCAAAAGCAATTGATGTTGAGATGCTTCAGCTACGATTAAATGTGCATTTAGCCCGTGAAAGAGAGAATACAGCTACAGTGAGGGCTGTTCTGTCTGAAATCGATCAAATCAGTGATTCCGCGAGTAAAATACTCAATTGCCTGATTCGATGTGATTTGATTGGTTACATGAACTACCGTCTGTTGGATGTGTTTCAGAAACTTATCCAGAAATCACAGTTAGATCATCTCCTTCAAGATTATGAAGAAGCTTTGAAGCGATTCCTGAAATCAACTGAGCTGGGAACACTAGCTCAAGTATTTGTTAGTAATCCTACAGTAGCTCCTGTTACTTTAGCTGGGTTACCACGATTCACAGTTCACCTGAACTACTCGTGGGAAGGGAGGAGTTTGTATTCCTGGGATCAACTACTGAAAATCCGGTTTCGTTGGCCTCCTCATATTCAAATTGTTGATCTCAGGAAAAAGTGTATAATCATTGAATATGGTGTCTTCCCCTTTTCTGCTGCTGCTGTTGTAAGAGATCTCATGAACCCACAAATGTCGTTGCTACTGAAAGAGCATGGAGTTATCATAGTAGAGTTTTCTGATGAACTGAAAAAGATTGAAGAAGAGATTAAGGTTTTATAGAAAATATCGATTTATTTTAACAAGTTTTTGGGTTAATTTTAGAATATTGATAATAATTTGCTGGAAGCTGCTGAACTGAGTAATACTGAGATATTGGAATCATTACTGATGAAAGGAGCAAGCATTAATGCTACATCAACTGAGCCAAAGGTATATGCTTCAAAGCCTTCTTTAATTTAATTTAAGTTATAATTATAACTGAATAGACTATGAAGTATTCTCCATTACACCTGGCTGCTGTAAGTGGTAATTGTGCAGCTGTGGGACTACTTATAGAATACGGAGCAGATATTGACAAGGGAGAGACTGTAAGTACATGTTCAGTATACGCACATGCATTATTCCATATTGCTGTAATTAGTATGGTCGATCTCCTTTACACCTTGCTGCTGAGAGGGGCAAAAAGGAAATAGTTGAGTTGTTGCTGAAAGCTGGTGCTGACATTCATAATACTGATACAGTAAATCTGATTAGACTCTAATATAATAATTATATTTATGGTGTAAGGCCCATTGAATTTTCTTATTCTGTTGGGGTATAGTATGAGATATATTTTTTTCAGTATTATGTGATACTGCCCTATCCGGCTTTGGTGACCAACTAAAAGGTTTTAAAAGCGTGTATCATGCAGCCTACAGTTTATGTCCTTATTATGTATCTGCTTTATATTTACCGGCATGTTACACAGTGCAGGGCACTGCATGTTTGCCACAATAATTATGAAGATTAACTGCATGGTACACATAAAAACCTAACTGCCAATTAAGATGTGTTTTTAAACGGAATAATAGCTATATAGCTTTTGCATTCACATGCATATAATGTTCTATAACTCGCTAGCTGATGATAATTCCTTGTACATGGATGTCAAAGTATTTATTGACAGAAGCATGTATATATAATATTGATTGAGTTTATGGAATTTTTCCTTAATTGTTTACATGCCATTCGTATAAAAATAAACAAAACCAGCTTATCCTTCTATTTGCTGGTCACCACTTTGCAGGCATGGATAAGGGTGGGGGGGGGGTGGGATTTGGGCTATGCTACCAACTTTATGGTATAGTTTTTTTTTCTGCAAACATAATGCTGGTGAATGGCATAATGCTGTCTTGTGGTATATATTATACACATGTTTCCATATTTTCACTACAGTATAACCACACCCCAATATATTACGCTAGACAACAGGGTAATAAAGAGGTTGTTCAATTATTGCTCCATAAAGATTCCATTAATAACCAAAAGGTACATGAATTAACTCCATTCTGATTTAAAAACTAAATTCACAACTGCAATTTTTGAAATAGATTTTAAGTAGATATATGCGTGATGCTCAGGTGCATGATATGAGAAAAATTTAGTATCAATTTGGTTGGAATTCATTAATTAAACTGAAATGAATGATTGTTTTAATTAAATTGTATCAAAATTTCAGTAATTAAAGTGTTGCCATAAATACATACATATAAGCTTAATAACCAGCGTTTCAGTGCGGTACAATTATAGACTATAATATTGTATGCTCATTTGAGACTAAGGAATTTTAATTGGTTGGAATTCACTATGTAAATTAATGAAAATTCCCAATCGATTATTTTAATTAGACTACATTACTGAATGATTGTACCGAAATTTAGATAGTCTGTAAAAAAATGTTGCGTTAAAGTGCATGATACTGAAGTTCATTGTATGCTCGCCATATGTTAATTGTAATAATGATTTTATTATATACAGATCACACCAAATAAGGAGAAAAATAATGGAAAGAGGGGTTTAACTATTGGAGCTGGGGGTGTTGGAGTTGTAATTGGTGGTGTGGTTGGGTCAGTAGTGCCCGGTATTGGTACAGTGATTGGAGGTTTGATTGGAGGATGGGTAGGCAGAAGAATGACTGATACTCATGGTTAGCTTGTGTTACATCATCATAATACAATATTGTGATGTGTTATAGTTATTGTAATACTTTGGAAATAGTAAAAGAAAATGTAAGACACAAGAAATCCAGCCACATAGAGTTTGAATTGCATGGATTTAATGAAAGAAAATTCGAAAATCCATTATACAGCGACTATGATGACGAGATCCCGAAGTAAGCAAAATCTAATATGCTACATAATTATGGATACTGTTAATGATTATAATTAATATTCATGCATACCAAGTATATGCACATGCACATATATGTGCTGCATGTATATCCTTCATCATAATATATGCTGTATGTTTCTCTGCAGTGTAGTGTATAACAGGATCAAAGCCAACCCTATGGCTATTCTTGAGAATGAGAATCGGCAATTTCCACTGACAATGGAACACATGGAGCAGAGAGGAGGTAGGATTAGACAAGCAAGACGTAATTTTGCAACACAACCTCCCAGCCTCCCTCCCACTAGTGGAATTTCTGTAGGGAATATATATATCACACAGCTGCATGATGGTGATGAGGACAGTATGATAGATGAGCTACCAGGAGGGACTGATGAAGAGAGTGCTATTGATTCTGAAGATTGCGAGAAACATGGTTTTAAGGTACACTCAATGACTAAATCACAGTCGAGTGAGGAGGAGGACTCATCACCGATACAGACCACATCACACTATCATGATAACGTAGCAGCAGACAAGTATTGCAGATATGAAATGGTTAAACCAGCTAGACATTGACTATAGCAAAATTAATGTTGTGCATAAAAATCTATAGTGCAAGTATTATTAATCATATAGTTCTCTGCTTCTTTCTCAGCTTTACTAAAAACCAAACCAAATACAATTAATGTTTTGTTGACACCTGGAGATCATGTTTCAACCGAGACAGCAGCTTAGAACTACCCATAATGTTGGGTCTCTGCAAGACCTGTATGGGCAAGAGCTGTCATGGTTAGCTCAACCTTTTTTTGTCACTATAATATTATCGTTATGTTATTGACAGTACGTATCTTGCTTTAAACCCTCCGTGTATATTGTTTTTGTATTTTTTGTAATTTTTTGTTTGCACCTATGTTTACACTTCATTGTACTACATCTCGGGTATTGCATCATAGTCTCTGTGTGTATATAGCTATATACTCTGTATTTTTTTGTAATTATTGTATGTACCTGATGATGACCTGAGGCAACAGGTTGAAATGTTGTATTCGAATTGGTTTTTAGTAAAGCATGAAAAGCAGTGAACTATTATGATTAATCATATTATGGCAGCTGAGAAATGGAATATTAGCTTTATTATTGTTATTATTTTTGTGCATGATTACAAAAGCCACGATAATTAAACATATTAAATATTAAAATTAAGTAGTTAATGAATACATTAATAATTTGTGCACAGTTTTTTTGTACAGTAGTACAATGGACTCATTATACCACTACAAACCACATGCACTGCACTATATGATACCAGACGAGTATCGTGTATTGATATGAAAGTCAAAATAATTAAATGAGTATAGGTGCAAATACAGTTTTTTTTAATGGTTATTTTATTGGACCCATATGTTTATCTGGCTGGGGGGGGGGTCCTATTTTATTAAGACATGCAGGTCCAGTTTCAACAAGCATATGCAGTTTAAAGCTGTGCATGGAATGAATTCATAGGGGTCCACTTTTGCAATGACATGTACATTGATGAGAATAATGTGTGATAAAATATTTGTTTTTTTCTTCATTGATACTAAATAAACAAAAGCTTTAAACAACAGAAAAAATGAAAATATCGCCCTGCAATAA
>JAYJLX010019443.1:0-17397 GCA_036873525.1 Chalinula nematifera | reverse complement strand
TTAAATACAAGTCAAATATGAAGATCATGAAAATCGCAAAATTAAGTACGCGCAAACAATAGTCATCTTAAGGTATTATCAAAAATTTATGCAGAAAATAAAAGCAAGTGCTTTACTCCATAGCACTACTTCATCAGTCAAACGGTTATTTCATGTAGCTTTGCAGATTTAAAATTATCAAGATGTGCCCAGCTTATCTACACGATTCAGTTTTATTGTCCACCAATGTGGCACACCGACACTCTGTAACCTCATCGTTTTTATGTTTCAAGTATACGAACAAATATTGGAAAAAATTTATTCTATTATGCCAGTGCTCACGCTTGGAATCATTTGGATCCATCGTTATATACTTGTCTTAATAATAATGATTTTAAATCCAACTTTAGAATATTATATCAAGTAAGGCTTATTTCAACCTGCATGTATTCATATTTGTTTCTGTACAATAGTCTATTACCATGCTGTTTTTATTCATTGTTATGAGACCGCTGCTGAAAACCAGCCTTTGTGCTGATGCAGCCAATCTCTAAAAAAAAAAATACTAATAAAGAAGAAGGCAACCAAGTGTATGTGTATGCATATGTGCATGTGACTTAAAATATGCATGTGTTGTATCTTATACTACCTATGGTATATTTCCCATACAGTATTATATATGACAGGGTTAGGGTCAACCCTATGGCTATACTTAACAATGAGAACCAGCAATTTCCATTGACAATGGAGCACATGGAACAGAGAAGGGGAAGGATTGGACAAGCATTGCGTAATATATTATTTGAATGGATCACTGTATTGTATAATCATTGGTCTCCTTGGCTCCATGCAATATATCCTGGAGTCAACAGAGTCTGTGACTGTATACCACGAGGAACCTGTAATGGAGTCCTATATTGAGTGTATTGTAGGAGGATTATGGTGTGCAGTGAAGACCAGAGTCAAGTGTGTTTTGTGTTTTTCAATTCAGCACACTTGCTGTATAAAAATGCATACCCTATACTAAAGCTTTATTTTGGGGTAATTAGTGCTATTTGTCAAAATATATGAAATAATGCTATCATAGTTCTACTATCCATACTATCAGACATGAGATTAGCCACACCCACTTCACTATAGCCTAGCTAGCAGATTAATGGATAGTATACAATATTATTATAAATTAAAGGTATTTGAAAAGCTCTCATGTGGTGCATAGAAAAGGTATGGAGCTGAGGAATATGTGAACCTGTTGCCATGGTTACTCAGAGACTCCTCCATTATGTAATGGTAAGTATACAATACTACGTGGAGCTGTTATCCTCAATACTCTATGAATATATATATGTGGGTGGTTTTGAGAGAAAGGAAGAGTAGGTGTGGTCATGTATAATGCTTACATTTTTATAGATTTGGACGAGTGTCAGTATAATAGTGGATGTGCCCATTACTGTCGCATACTGATGGTTCCTATCATTGCACCAGTTACGATGGATATGGGTTATCAATACAAGACAAGAGGAACTGTATTCAAAGTTAGTTATTTAATTATACTTGTATAAATTCCAAAATTATGCAATTTGACTTGTAGTGGGCATTTGTTGAAGAAACGATCAAATGGCCAACAATTAATTTTTATAGTTTAAAGTAATTTCATGGCACACTATAACAAAATTTATAAACATCAAAAAGTTATGCATGTGTGTTAATTTTAAAAAAAATATGGCTAAAAGGTGAGCTGAAAAGCAGATTGTTGTCCTTTCTCTTTATTTTTGTATTCATGAGCTGCAAGAAACTTGTAAATAAGGCCAATTGCTTAAGATCGTTGCATCTGTATGTAAAGTTTTTGTCATGTAATTTCGTAGTATACACAGTGACTACAAAAAATGTCTTAAACAATGAATGTTTCCCCGTTTACAGTAAATTGTATTTGTTCCATATCCAGACATTGATGAATGCTTAGACAGCGATTTAAACTATTGTGAACAGCTGTGCAACAACACTGAAGGGAGCTATGAGTGTGATTGTAATGAAGGATATAAGCTACACAACCAATTACATTGTGTTGGTCAGTGATATACTGTATGCTTAGAATTAAGCCCGAAGAAAGTATATAATATAACAATATAATATTATGTAATTTATTTTTTTCTAGATATTGATGAATGTGACTCCATGAGTGGAGGATGTAAGCATAATTGTACAAACACTCCTGGCGGTTTCAAGTGCTCCTGTAAGGACGGATTTAAGCTATCAAGTGATGGATTTAATTGCACAGGTGTGTATTCTACAGTATATGAGTATTATTTGTCATATAGAAGCCATTGAGATTAATTTATATTAGTGATTTATTCTATAACAGCGTGATATATGATTAACCCGTAGATGGTAATAGTTTTATCTATATTTGATTATCCTCCAGCTAGTATACATATAGTATAATCAGGCAAAGTAACAGATTGTCTGCTCTTCTCCAATACCAGATATTGATGATTGTTTCAGTCATAAGTGACAGTCATAATGGAGGCTATGGCCATACCTGTGTCAATACAGTTGGTAGCTATCACTGTGAGTGTAACAGTGGATATGAGCGGGAAGGAAACGAAAAAGGATGTTCATGTGAGATAGTATAGTATATGTAATATATATACCATGGCTTCGAGGGAAATATGGCAAATATACAATGCGAACCCTGGGATATCAGCCCGAGGCGAAGCCGAGGGCTGATATCGAGGGGTGAGGGTTGTATATTGGCCGTATTTTCAGAGAAGCCATGGTACATATAATATATTCTATAGTTAACAAAAGCAGGGATGATATGAGGGAAGATATGAGAAACAGGGAAAATATGCCATATCTTCCCTGCTTTTCAGGGATATATGGCCTATATCTTCCCTGTTAATACATTGATGTTTTTGCTAACTATGGTATATAATACAATATAATACGTGTCATAGTGTTATGTAATGGTTATAACATGGGTCTGAGTGTTATCTATCAAATGTATACTAACCACGTCCCAGGGGCATAGCCTTGAGGGCATGGTCAATATAATTTTTATAGCATGATGTACCCATGTTATCAAAAAAATTGTTAAGTTGTGTGGGCGTATTAATTTAGTGCGCATGGTTAATTTAACTTAATCCTGTATTAGAAACTAAATCAACAATACGTTTGCTTTGTTGCAATTGCTTAATTAGGGGATTGATTTTACATTTCCTTCATTTTCGCACGTCAGGATGTTGGGAGTTGTTCGCCACACCTGCCATGTCCTATAACGCAACACTTTAAATTTTTTTTCCAAGCTTACCAATTTGGTCCCTGGTCTTTTTAAAGAGACCACGAACTGCGGTATATCTATTACCCTGCATGTTGATCTTTTCCCTACTGTTAAGGGGAAAAAGCAGGGCTATATATCGGATATACTACTCTAGTTTACTGGTATGTAATATAGCCGTATTTGCAGCACTGTTGGTGCCTTTGATGCGCCCACTCAATATAGTATAATATATGTAATACAGTGGAACCTCCGAATAAAGGACACTTTTGGATCCTATATAAATATGAAGTGCTTTGTTCTTTACACAGAGGGGTTGTCCTCTCTTTGGAGGTCAAAATCTATTAGACAAGTCTATTTGTGACACTGACTAGTGTTCTTTGTTAAGAAGTTTATTATACTATGTCCCTTCCTTGAGGTTGTACTGCGTATTTCTCTATATAGCTATTTGTGCTGATGCCTGCAATCATTGTATCCTGTGTGTATCTCCTGGACTTTGTATCTGTGATGATGGTTGGACAGGGAATGATTGCTGTACTGATATGAATGTAATACACTGAATGGAGGCTGTGAGGGTACATGCCATAACACTCCTGGATCATTTACTTGCTCCTGTGAGAATTGATATACTCTGGACTCTGATGGGAAAGGATGTAATGGTAAGTAAGTATAATTGAGTATTTCAAGTCCATATAATGCTGAACTATATACTATAGATACTGACAAATGTGCTGAAGGGACTCATACTTGTGATCATGTGTGTAAAAACACTGATGGTTTGTACGAATGCTCATGTAATGATTGATATCAACTGAGTCTGGATAAGGAGACATACACTGGTTTGTTAAAATGATACACATTTCTAACGTTAAAGATGAAGGAGCATAAGGTCAAATGCACCAGACTGTGTAACATCAAAAAACAATGAGCCATAGTATTGGTAGCCCAAGACTTGTTATTTTCAGGCAACAATTGCTGTAGCATTTCTAGTTGTCATAAAGAATATAAAGTATACAACAACCGAAGAAAAAGTTTAAACGCTTTTTGGAAATTCAAGTTATAATATAGATAATGAATGCTTATCACAAATTGGTCATTGAATGAAATGGAAGCTAACCTGTTTTGGCAGTTGGCCCAGTGCTAGATAGCACTCTTGACAGTGAAATAGAAGCCGCTCAACCAAATCCCTTTCAAATAATCTGTAGTTTTGGCTATACTTGTTCAAAGCTTATGTTTTTGTTTTGACTTTTTTATATTTCCCATGGTTTCCCTTAAAAAAAGTTAGTGACCTCCACAGAGGTCACTAACATATTTATTGACCTGCATTTGCGCGGTAACTGATTCGATCAATTCCATTACATTATTTGTGTCTACATAAAACTAATGTATAAAATATTTTCATTTAATTCACGCTGCAGCAAAATGCCTAGATGCTTGTGGCCATTAAGATGAGTGTACTCAACCCAATATGTGTACATGTGTGAAAGGATGGACTGGAAATGACTGCTGTAATGGTGATCCATCTTATTAATGGAGGCGTTGACTATTAAAGATAATACAGTCCTATAGATATTGATGAGTGTGCTACTAATAATGGAGGATATGAACATAACTGTACCAATGCTGAAGGATCATTCACTTGTGGCTGTATGTGCTCATGGATATAGTTTAAGAGATGATGTACTGAACTGTGAAGGTATAAAATACAGTATGATCTGCAAAAGTACCATTCTTTGTATTATATATCTGTACAGATGTCAAGGAGTGTTTGAAAGATAATGACAATGAGTTTAACCACAATTGTACTAATAGACATGGCTCATATTCATGCTATTGTATGGAAGGATACGAACTTGCAGTAGCAGGTGGATTCACATGTATTGGTGAGCCCTAACCTATTATAGTTATATTAATTGGTGGTTATTATACTACTACAGACACAAATGAGTGTCTTAATAATGCTGGATGTGATGGTTATTGCTGAATGTGTAAACACTGAAGGAGGATATAACTGTACTTGTAATGATGGTTATGTTCTAGATAATGATGGTCACACATGTAATGGTGAGTTAGACTATAGTATATACTGTACATGTATGTCTATTGTCCATAGATATTGATGAGGGTGAGGAAGGTACCCATGGATGCAGTGATAAATGTTATAACAATGTTGGTAGTAGTTTTTGTGATTTTTCCAGACACTGATGAATGTGCCAATGGTCATAATGGAGGTTGTAATAACACTGAAGGAAACTATTCCTGTTACTGTAATCCAGGCTTCACTCTGGACAGTGACGAACATGGCTGCTCAGATACTATATAGCAGTACAATGGGCCACTTGTGATTTATTCAATTTTTATAGATCGTAATGAATGTGAACTGGGTACTGATAGTTGCTCTCAGATCTGCCATAACTCACACACTGCCTACTACTGTACCTGTAAACTGGGATACATGAAGACCAAACTAACTCCTTAGCATGCAATGGTATACACTATCAACCTATATTGTTTGAAAGATAGTGACAACCCTAGTGGAAATGGCGTCCCAAATCCCTGCATGTTACATGCAACTTCCATGCATGTTAGTGTGAAACATGCATGTTACAGTATTGTTATACACATGTTACATGAAACATGTATCAAAAACCTGCATGTACATGCATGTCACATGCATGTCACATGCACATAACATGCACATAACATGCACATAACATGCACAATAAGGTAAGGTATTGATAAGGTAATGATTAAATCTTGTAATTCACTCTTCATAGATATCGATGAGTGTCTAACTAGTAATGGTGGTTGTACTGATACCTGTACCAATACACCCGGTAGCTATCAATGTGCTTGTAATGACACAGGATATGAACGAGGCAGTGATGGACACTTGTGTGTTAGTTAGTTAGTACTTGTATGCTAGATTTGTCGGTATGAAGAATTAATATTGCGATTGTTTTCTATAATTCTTCCATACCAGATATCAATGAATGTGATAATGGCAAAGGAGGCTGTGACCATACCTGTGTCAATGAAGTTAGTAGTTATTACTGTGAGTGTAATGAAGAATATAAACTGGATGGAAACAGTAAAACATGTTCACGTGAGATAGTCTATAATATTGCTTATAACGGTTATAAACCTACTGTATATTTTGTGTAGCTAATTGTACTGATGCTGAATATCACTGCAAACAGTGTGTTTCTCCTGGTGTGTGTCTGTGTGAAACAGAATGGATTGGCAATGACTGCACCATTGGTAATAAGAGAGGGAGTTAAAAGGGGGGGGGGGGTGGGGGGATTTGGAAGAAGGATGATATCATCGGGAGTTTCTTGGCACCTTATGTTATTGTTTCCTATTATTATCTATACCTGCTTTGTCTTCCAATATAGATATCATTGAATGTAACACTCTCAATGGAGGATGCCAACAGAATTGTGAAAACACTCCTGGTTCGTTTGCATGTCATTGTGATGATGGATATGCTAAAGCATCCGATGGATTGAATTGTGATGGTACAGTTAAAGATGGCTGTAGTATTAATACTGACTGTATATACACACATGTATTGTACATTACTCAGTTATTGATGAGTGTTCCAGTTATAGTATGAATGAATGTGACCAGGTATGCGCTAATACCAATCAATCATATATTTGTTCCTGCAATGATGGATTCCAGCTAGGAATAGATGACAAGACGTGTTTACATGAGTTATTGAATCCCTTCGTACAGTAATGCATTACCCATGTTATGCTGACCCATACAGTAGAATATTAATACATTACCCATGTCATACTGTTCCTCTATGTTTCAATAGCTGTATATACAGATAAGTGTGGACAGTGTGTTGAATGTGTTAGTCCTCAGAGCTGTACCTGTAATGAACGATGGACTGGTAATGACTGCTGTGAAGGTAATGTCTAATACACACACTGGAAGGGAGATAGTACATATTAATTACAAATTTATTGCTTACATGTTCTTGAGATATTAATGGTTTATTCCAGATATCAATGAATGTGATCTTAATAATGGAGGTTGTGAACAGATATGTTTGAACGGTAATGGAACATTTGTCTGCGACTGTTGTGAAGGATACACACTCAATGAGGACCACTTTACTTGTGACAGTAAGCAATAATCATGGTTTATGCTTATGTTGAACCTTAATCTTCATAATTTAACATATAGATATTGATGAGTGTCTATCCAATGAAACCAATGACTGTAACCAGGTGTGTATTGATACTATTGGATCCTATAATTGCTCCTGCACTGGAGGATATGAACTAGCCTTAGACTATGCAACCTGTGTGGGTCAGTATACAGTACCTGGTCCATTGTGTTCTGTGTGTTATAATGTATTATAATTCAGATACTGATGAGTGTGCCATGGATAACGCCAACGGAGGGTGTGAGCACACGTGTATCAACGATTGTATCAATACCAGTGGTAGCTACTATTGTGAGTGTATTGATGGATATGTATTGGATGAAGATGGGAGAGACTGTATAGGTAATGCTAACCATATACAATGTACTGATGTTCAATGATGGTTTTTTTTAACCACAGATGAACGTGAGTGTAAGGCCGGTACTCACGAGTGTGAGCAACACTGTCACAATACTAACGGGTCTTATTACTGTACATGTGACTTTGGATATACACTGGAACCAGATGGAAAGACGTGAAGGTATTTAATATACGTATACCCCTCTGATACATTATACAACAGCATTTTGTATTTATTAGATGTCAATGAGTGTATGGTTCACTGGGCAGGGTGTAACCAGATCTGTATGAATACTAATGGTAGCTATACATGTCACTGTCATAACGGGTTCGAGCTAAAAGATAACAATAGAACATGTACTGGTTAGATACACTGTATATCCATGGCAGTATAGTAATACACTACTTGTATAGACCTAATGCATGATTATGCTCTCTATATCCCGTGCAGATATTGATGAGTGCTCATTTGATAATGGTGGCTGTAACCAAACCTGTACCAATACCACTGGCAGCTACAAGTGTTTGTGTGATGAAGGATATAAGCTAAACATTGATAGACATGGGTGTGATGGTGAGACATATACATAACTAATGATATGATATAGTGTTCAGTATTATTATTATATATATTAATGAATATGCTCTCGGTATTGATTTATGTGAACACAACTGTCACAATAACATTGGGGGTATAACTACCTGTAGAACTGGCTACTACTTGGAGAAAAATGGATTCAACCGTTCATGTATGTGTGGTGGATACTATAGTGTTATGTACTGGATATGTCTTCTATTTGTGTTCAATAGATGTGGATGAATGTTCCATTGATAATGGTGGGTGTAACCAGACCTGTATTAATGAGATTGGTTCGTATTATTGTGAGTGTAATGATGGATTCCTGACAGTCATGATTGCATCGGTATGATTAAATACTATAATACTCAAACTATGTCTACTATTATACTGACTCTAATTATCATAGATGTTGATGAATGTGACAGTGAAAATGGAGGCTGCCAACACAACTGTCATAACCACTATGGTTCCTATAGTTGCAGCTGTTACAAAGGATATGATCTGTTGGAGGACTTCCATTCATGCTATGGTAAGGAATCAATATACAATATATGTACATGTATATGTATTTGATTTATACCCTCTATTATATTAGGTCAACCATGCAATGAAACATTGATAGCTCCCATTAATGGATCCATATCATGCACTGGAGAACAAATAACCAATCAAAGTTGTTCATTTCAATGTCATCCAGGCTATGATATACATGAGTCAATATTCGTACATGTCAACCTGACCACACCTGGTCTGGGGTCGAGCCGTACTGTACTATCAGACACTGTACAACTCTGAGACGGCCTTGGAATGCATATGTAGCTTCAGAACCTTGTTTCACCGAGTTCACTTCAAGGTGTCATATTGAGTGTGTAGAGGGTTACCATGTTGAAGGGGAGGTACCCACGGAGGACATGTATCAGGAGTGTATGGTAGATCCCGAGACTAATGAAATGTATTGGAGTGATCCACCAGAGTGTGTCTGTAAGTCACACACTATACACACACTGACTTATACATTATACTCATGTAGTAATTGTATAATAGCATAATGACAGTGTACTGTATAATATACTATAGTATATGCTGTATTATAATGTCTATTTTATTATTGTCCATTAGATAAGCTTCTGTGTACCAGAAGCCCCTGTCTCAATGGTGGCCAATGTAGAGACGTTGATAATTACCAGTACAGTTGTGACTGTACGGGTACTCAGCTCAAAGGCGAAAGGTGTCAGGTTGGGGTAATCACTATACAAGAAGCCCCTCGACTAAAAGAGCAAGAGAAAGAAATACTGGCTGTTCAAGCACATCCTACTACAGAGTTACACCTCCATCTCTCTGTTGAAGGGGATGGAATTATAATTTCTATGACACAACATTCATTCGCTTCATTTTTAACATCAGCTATTTTTACAATCACTGCTATTTCCCATGGTGTTCATTTCATCCACTTCAATGTGACATGCGAACCAGTTTGAGCCACCTCAGTCCATGATAGCTATTGTACAGTCTTCAAGCTCCAATCACACTATCTATCGATATTTCAATAACCAAGCATTTGGTGTCCTCAATCCTGCAATGGGATGCTGTAATACACAAAGTCCATATCTCACTTGCCCTAATCCAACCATCCTACTCAGTCTACTGTCTTCATGTGCTTCGAATGACAGTACAGAGACCTTTGGTGTGGTGTTTGCATCCAACAATGAGCAGCCATCTCCTTTACCCATCAGTGTAGCTGGGGCATACCTCAGTGGTAACTTTATCCAATGCTGAATTTACCTCGTTCATATAGCACCTGTACACAGTGTAACAACACCCTATGTCAGTCATTTGATCTCACTGAAGACGATATTATGGACTTCATTAAAACACATGCACTAGTGAAGAGTTTCCTAGAATTCTCTCGTGGCTACCTGCCTGATCGGATTAGTATATATATTGAAAAAAAATCTGAGATTGATTTGTCCTTTGATGGTACCTTCAACTCATACGATATCATTGCTGATATTGTGTATGGGGAGGATATTGTATTGATAAATGATTGTGAGAACCTCAACCTTGTTCCAGGTGATCTTTATGCAATTGTTCGTTCCAAAATTTCCCTAACTGTAACAGTTGATATGCCAATCTTCCTGAATTTGAGGATAGTCCAGTTTGTTTTGCAGTCAGTCTGTGTGACCAATACCCAATGGTACATATATTAATCCCAGCTGGATATCAAGAAGATTTAGAACAAATAGAAAGAATAAAGGTAAAACTATAATTATCAACATTAAAAGTGAAACTATTTTGTATAATTATTATTTTATTTTTTTTTCCACAGAACATTACTGACCGTGGTTGGGAATTGAATATTTTTGAAGTTGGACTTCCCAGTATACCGAGGGATATCATATCTCGATCGACGCACATTAAATTTACTCTACTGAACGATTATTCTATTAACAAACTAGTCACTATGGGAGACACTACATCAATGGAATTCACTGCATCAACGATTGCCTATTTCCCTCAAAAACCATCTAAACTATGCATTTACTGAGTATGTAGACGAATGTTTTATTACAAGTGACATTTTTATTGATCATAGTTGCAAGGAGTACTCGTTGGGGATGTCCATTTGAATATACCCTCGGAGACCAGATGGCATCCCTTGATGTAACCCAAATACCTGGAGAACCTGTTTCTTTTTGTATTACCAGGTATTATAATAATTATAGTACGTGTACACATTTAGAAGGTGTGTTTGTTGTGACAAAAGTTATGCGAAAATGGGTGTGGCTAACCAATCAAACCACGCCCATTAATAAGTAACCACAATGCTCAATTTTATTGTACAGAGGAGCACATAATACAAAATTTTATCAGATGGGTGTGGTTTTTGATGTTTGTGGGAAGTGAACAGGATAAATTTTCGATGTTATATTTCCATATAGGATACTCCAATGATGTCAGCTCATATTGGACCAATGGAGTGCATTTGATGTTTGAATATTCACCATCTGATTTTGACCATTTATTTTTAACCATCCTCCCGCCCCCTCCAGAAAAGCACTTCTGTCTGGCAGACATGTTTATCAAGTTCTTTACAACAGACCATAATATAAGCAGTATGGTAATGACCACATCATGTATTGGACTCATTATCCAAGAGTTAACCCTACCTCCTAGAGTAGGGGAACACAGCGTGATGATCATACCCAATGAGAGGATAATGATAGAGTCAAACAATATCGGAGGAGAGTACCAAGTGAATGAGTTTATGAGACTAACCCAACCAGTCGAAGGTTATGCAGTATCAGTGTCCTACTATACCAATGGTAGCATTATGGGGGTGATTAGAAGTACTGACCTTGTTCTGTTTGGTAGTATCCTGTCGGAATGTACATTGAGTGTTGCAGATAACGTCACCTTCACGACAAAGAAAGTGAGATATTTATACAACATTGAGCTGAATAACACCATGATTGGTACACTCATTGGTTCAAATGGCAATACCAATAGCCTTGTGTTCTACATTACCAGTACAGTAACAGATATGACATTCTTTTTCGAGTTGGAAGTGTCTACAAAAATGCTAATCGAAAAAGAAATCGCACTTTTCGACAGTCGACAGGAAGATCTTGAGGCATCCAGGAAGCGAGTGCAGAAGTTGTTCTATCATTACAGTGATATTGTTGGTAACCTCCAACAAGAACTACTTACATTTGATACTCTTTATGAAGAAGAAGCTCAGAAGGTTGACAATCTCACTCAGCTCCTTGAGCAGTACCAAGCCGAAGTAGATCAACTAGTTTTGAAAAACATTGCCGAATTGAATGATATCTTATTGATTATGTCAAACTGATAATTGCTCCCGCCAATGTGCCATCGATAAAACTTGTGATGTTTGTGGAAACATTGCCTTATTCCCTGAAAGGTTTGTTCCTATAAGAGTGGATACGATGATGAAGTTAGGACGTCACGGTGGGTATCGGAGAACAAAGAATGCAACTCATCTCATTTCAGGTCTGTACACATTGGAGATCACCCTACAGTTATAAATAGGCTGTGTCTACTGAACAATAACTGTGGAATGTATCTGAAATCATCTGAGTGTGTCTTGTCTAACTCTGCCTGTAGTCTAGCACAGCTTGAACTGATAGAGAGCTTGGATCAAGGGAAACAGTGTCAGTTAGAACTATAAGAGATTTGATACAAGTTAGATCAAGTCTATCAATTGCTATGACCCAAATGGAAGAGTATCGGTATAGAAGAGACAGTACTAAATGCATGGCTGATTTCAATTGTTATATTCTACGATCACTGGCCAATCAGCTAGCTCAAATGGATGACAGCTATGAATTGTTCATGGTGGACAATTCATACATTCTAGAAATAAAGTCACTACTGTTCAATTATTCATTCAAGGATTTCTTCACAGTCAAGGGAATTTCATTCAAAACAACTCTCAGTGACATTGCTACCTCAACCATCACTCTACTGGTATGGTACGAAACAGAGGCACTTAATACAGCAAGTGAGTTATTATTATCAGTTGACTTCAGGTCTACTAGATCCATCGTTAAGAGAGACATATCGTTGGCTGTGATGAAGGATATAAAGAATCTACTGACTGCCCACTCAAGGAATAAGAGGAACTGTGATCTCACCAAACCTTCATTAAATGAACACCATTTCGAGGAGTACTGTGCCCGTATTAACAGTACAAAAGCGATGCTTTATTGACATCAATAACACTGAATATGGTGATGAACAATGCTGATAAAATGGGTAAACAATTTGAAGACCTTATAGAATGTAATCTGGTCGACACTGTTTTGATTGATGTTAATTTGAGCTTACTCAACACTTATATTATTGGTTCCCCACTTACAGAGTCCCAGTTACTTCAATTAGCCTTCTCTTCAATGGAGTATATCAAACTTTTTGAAGCTCTCAAAATTGCTCAAAATACAACAAAGAGTGCTTCTCTGTTACTAAAAGACGTAATCAATATATCATGGTGGTTGGTGATGAACTCACTCCATTTAACATCATACAATGGAATAATTGATGATAGGAAATGCTATGGTTTCAGCGATTGCTTCAAGATAGTGATTGTAACTTTGGAAGAGATCATCCAGGACTATCCATTGAATAGCTTTGATCCAGTGGTTGATGAATATGAATTACATATGGCTAAAGAATATGCTATGAAAGCTGTTAGTAATATCAATGGTACTGCATGGTAATGACACATGATTACTACTTAAACCACTGTATGAGATGACACTGGAGGTGGAGCGGGTACCAATTGGTGTACTGGACCACCGAAATTCACAAGTTAACCCAATGAGTTCATCTATGTTGAAGTAGGAGGTAATGCTGAGCTAGTCTGTGATCTGGATTCCAATGGTACTGTCAGCTACATGTGGTATAGAAATGGCTTCCCTATTCAGGGTGAAGACGAACCTTATATTTTTCAAATGTCACCACCCATACAGAGGGACAGTATCATTGCTCCATATCTAATACTGTGGATGTTACTGTATCAGGTGTATCTATTATATTAGTATACACTCATCCCATACTCACCTGTTAACCAGACAACTTATGAAAGTATAATGAAGACGATGCACTGTTTGTATGTAATGCAACTGGTTACCCTACTCCAGTCTACAGGTGGTATTACTCCATTGATAAACTCGACTGGTCCCTTATTACTAATGGCGGTAGTAATGAATTCGTAGTGTATAAACCAACCAAAGACAGTGAAAGGTGGTATAGATGCCAGGCATCCATTTACAATAACCTGACAGAACCATCAGATGTAGCATACCTTACTGTAATAGGAGCTAGTGTTAGTTCACTTTAGTATGGCCATATACTTTATTGATGCTATCACACCTTTAACTGATGTTTACACTCAAGGTCTGCAAGACACAGTTATGACTGCTTTTATGAGGAATGAAATATGACAGTACGGATTTATAGAGAATATAATACTGGAGTTGATCATGATGCAAGTCGACTGGATGTATTGTTTCATTTAAGTACCTATTACGATTATAGCGGACTAAGATATTGGTTGATCAAGCTGAAGGGGCTGATCTACAGCATGAGGAACTACTCATGATACTGGATAGGATGAATATCCATTTGGAGGATTCATAGCATGTGCATCGATATCATTCGAATATACTTTTTCTATACTTTTCCCATGACTGTCATAATATCAAATGCCTTTTTTAGATGCGATGAGGGAAAAAAATTAATGAATAACACTTACATCTATGGTAAGCTGGTATAATTATTAAATATGCTGATTCAACAGGGTGGGGCCGTTTATTCTTTGTAGTTAACTGTTCTATTGGACTCCACTCTGCTATTGTTAACGATATCCCAATGTGTGTGGACTGTGAATAGGGTACATATAATGAACGGGTGGGTCGTGGTCAGTGTACCACTTGTCCTGATCACATGTCGACACTGGATTTCGAAACTGAACTTATATAATAGATGAGAAGTGTCAGAGTGAGTGGAGTACTCTGGCTGTATATGTGTCAGCCATGTATGTGTATGTCTATAGTATAGCAACACCCACGCATTAAGTAGCAATATTTTTTTCTGATAATGATTATGAATAATTGTAGTTCAAGCTCTATACCTTATATATTAGATGTGTGCCCACCCAACTCTTTCACCCAATGGTGTAACTGACTGTATGGAGTGTCCTATTAGTACCTATAAACCAAACTACAGCTCTACAAACTGTATCAAGTGCTCAGTCAATGATACGCTAAACCAGTCATTTACAGAATGCTATGGTACAGTATGTACGTGTATAATAAATTTGTATTTAGTAATTCATCTTTGTTATTTCCATTATTACAGCAACTCCCGAGATGACCTTTGAACCTTCTAGGACACCTACAATAAGCAAGATATAAAAATGATCGCCTGCGAATGTAATCGTTAAGTTTATGCTCCATGAATATGCTAGACAAATGAAGGTCTAACTATTACAGTGATGTACATTATAGTGGCTATTGTGTTAACTGCTGCTATTGTTGCTAGTAAGCTGTTATTGAAGGTCTTTTATACTTGAACAATTGTCCTGTTTTTGCAGCATTCACGATTTTAATTGTCATCGTCGTTGTTAGACAATACAAGTGGAAGAATGGATTGCGAACGGGTAAAGAAAGGAACAAGCCAAGTGTTGAGTTTGAGCTGCACGGGTTTAATGAAAGACGAACCGAGAATCCATTGTACAGTATGGCGCATGACATTGAAGACCAAAAGTAACTATTAATTAATGAATTGTACTACCGTATACATCCCCCATACTAATACCAGTAATCACAATGGTTACATACCTCAAATTTTCTCACGGAGTTTAATAACACTTTGCTGTGTATAGTTCAGTTCTTCACAAAAATGTTTTTAGTTGACGCATACTACATGTAATTCAAAATAGCATGTAGTGGTTATGAAGTTCCATATCTTTACATATTGTTATGGCAAACCGAGTGTATGTGTATGCATGTGCATGTGATGTGCATGTGATGTCCATGTGTTGTATCCTATATAATTATATTTCCCATGCACTGATGTATATGACAGGGTCAGAGTCAACCCTATGGCTGTACTTGAGAATGAGAACCGGTGATTTCCACTGAAGATGGAGCACATGGAACAGAGAGGGGAAAGGATTAGACAAGCAAGGCGTAATTTCGAGACACAGCCCACCAGCCTTCCACCCACTAATGAAGATCACGTGTATCACACTGCTGATGGTGGTGACAATGCCGATAGTCAGATTGAGAAGCTGCCAGTGGATGCCTATGAAGAGAGTGAGAGTGATATCCAGGATTGCGAGGATCAAGATTTTGATGTACACTCAGTGACTAAATCACAATTGAGTGAGGAAGATATATCAGCACTCGTACATGCCACATCACACTATGAAAACACGGCAGCAGCTGACAAGTATCACAGTTATGAAATGGTCAAACCAGCTACCCATTGATTAGTGATTGGTAAACAACCGCTAAACTAAAGTATTAATTATTATAGTCTGATCAATACATGCATAAATATGTATGCATAAATTAGTATGCATTACTTTTTTTTTTCCATGTATATTATTGCTTTGAACTTTAATTTTCTAATAGAATATATCCTAAGTTGGCTGATATTGATAATAATTTGAGCTAGTATTTTAGAGGTTATCAAGAACCAGAGTACCATGTACTTCACCGTCATCATTCCATACATAGTCAAATGACAGTGCAGTCTCATTAGTAGTTATACAAAAGTAATTACAAAAATGAATACTATAGAGAAAACTCCCCTCCCCTCCCTGCTCCAATCCTGCATAATTATCCTCTAGCATAACTAATACCCTTAAAATGTAGTATTGGATCTGTCTGGTTGAGATCCTGTAGCATTGGTCTGGTGGTATTGAGTGAGGGAGGCTGACTACGTACACCCTGTAAGCAATTATCCATCAATCCTCGACCCATGTCTGAACAAGAAAGCACTGGAATACTTCTAAAAACGCTATAGCTCTCTCAATCTCTCAGGACCTCTCTTTAAATCTTTTAAATGCTGGTTGTAGCGTTTGCCCTTAATAAGGAAGGTACAGTGTTAAGGACCATACAGTGAAGTTATACAAGTCACTCCAGCCATAGCTGTCATCACCAAATCGATAGAATACAGTTTGACCTGGAAACAAACTATGAAAAAAACTGGCCACCAGCAAACACAATGCAGAATAATCAAAACTGTAATACTGAGGAACGTGTTGTTCAATGGCTGTTATGCACATTATGTATACCCTTTGAAAATTGCTATATGCATCTGTCCTGGTGGCTATGAATTCCACATCACCGGTAAGTGACCCACACATATCAGATGCTTTATAGGTCGTTGATGTAGCCTATATATATATATGTATGTATGTATGTAATGTATGTAGTCTATGTATGTATGTATGTATGTATGTATGTATGTATGTATGTATGTATGTATGTATGTATGTATGTATGTATGTAT
>JAYJLX010019332.1:0-17397 GCA_036873525.1 Chalinula nematifera | reverse complement strand
TGTCCCCGCCCCCATACAACCCACCCCTTTTAAGAACCACACCCCCTGGTTGCAGCAAGGAAAGGGGGTCTGGTTCATGTGACTACAAATTGACCCCCCCCCCCCCCCCACGGGACGCCAACTGCATGGATAAGCACTGTAGACATGCAGGCAGTCAGTAATTACATTATAAAACATACAAATTGTCAATTCAATTGGAAAATATTTTCGTCATTGTGGGCCCACATATATGTTACCAAAATTAAGCACAATCAAGATTACTTGTGTAACATTGAACTTGTAAAAATTGTATGCAAAATGAATATACGTAACGTTTACGAGTGAAAATTCAGTTCCCAATATACGCTATGCAAGTGAGGACTAATGAATGCATCATGAATGTACAAGTTAGCTTATGCATATATACTTGACTAACATCCAAAGGTGAGTGCTCAGGCACCTGATGAGAGTCCACATCATAATCCATGAGAGGAAGTGCTCCAGAAACAAATAGTTGAGCTGGTGTATTAACGGATGATGAATATATGCCTGACGGAAATGGTCCAAGCTTTTCTGGATTCGTGGCTGAAATATGTAATATAATGCAAACAAATGCATTTCATTGGATGGGTCAAGATAGCCATTGCTTTCAAGCCAAAGAAATAATTGATAATATAGCGATATACAACCTTCGAACAAATCCCGCCAAAGACGTTCAATTCTTTGGTTATGAACACTTCTGCCCATAATCATGCGGTTTTCTGCTATCGTTACATCATTTGCACATTCTTGGGACCACATATATTCTGCAACACGAATGTTTTCTCCTCCCTTGTCTGATCGGACACGAAGTGGAAGGCCGTACTGATGAACAGCTTCAAGGAAGTAGTCGAGAACAGTGTCAGCTTTGTTTGTCACAGAGCACTTAAGAAACACTGGTAACCGTGAATAGCCGTCGATTCCACCGTGTATTATAAATCTCCACCTATATCATTATATACATGATTTGCTCAGCAATGTGACAATATATCATATAGACCTTCTGAGTATTATACATAGTTAATCACAATATAGTATCCGTATGTACCACCAGTATAGGACAATTATAAGTACAGAAAAGTTACAAAACATTTTTGCCACAGAAAAATAAAGCACTGCAGGTACGAAGAGTACATAGTGAAGCTCATAGCTAAAGAAATGTTTCTGATCGATACTTTAGTGTTAATGCCAAAATGATCACATACAGCTTCCTTCCTGCAACATAACAATTTTTAAGTGGCTCATGTTAAAGTGTTTTTCATCATACAGAAGTCCAGTGGTACTTGAATATGTCAGTGGTATACTTTATGTCCCCAGGTGGGGGGGTCAGCTATGCGAGACTAATGTACATGTATAACCAGTACAGAGACACCCTTTTTTCATCAAAAAGGGAAGGGGCACTAACTGTGCTGCGGACAATTGAGTTTACCACACTTTTTCTAAAATTTGGCTATGCACAAAGCGGTAGTCAGGCTATCATTATTACATATACTATATAGATAAATTAATTATACAATGATGAAATAAAATAAAATAAAACAAAATAAAACAGAACATGATAAACAATGATAAGTGATTTGGAAGTCAGAATAAAACAGTTATAAAAATAATTTTAAGGTAGGCCAGCACCATCTTCGAACCCCATGCCATTCCCGCTTTTCCATTTTATCCGTGAACCACGAAAGCACAAATCAGTTGCTCGTATCACTGCACACTGAAGCCTTGATTTCAACCACCCGACTACTTCACCATATCCTGCACCCCACGTACATTCCAACAACTCCGCCAGGTGCTTAACAAACGAGTTAGCTTCTGGGGCCAATGCACCATCCACAGAAATAACAAATGGAGTAAACGATGCTCTTCGGAACTCCGCCGCTTCCCCATATTTCTTTTTCTTTTCCTTTTCAGCCTGATCCAAAACACTTTGAACAGATTTGTTAATATAGGATGGAGCATCTGTGTCAACAACACGCACATCAACAAGACAATCAGACTGAGGCTGCCAAAAACCCCTAAGACCCAAATCAGCAATCAACGCGGGTTTACTGTCATTAGCCTCCACAACAATAGGTTCCCTAGTAACGTTGTGAATGACTTCCGAGCAGATATCTCCCAGAAAATCGCGTACCTCATTGTGACGCCTGATAACTAGTCCACTTCTCCGACAGTCAAGGGCATGTTGAACCGTAAATGGCAACCCGCAGCCATCACAATAACTTGGCATCTTTACCAATGGCCTATTATAACGTAGAGCCAATGCATCCCGAAAAGCAGTTGCTGACAGGTCTAGGTTGTAACTGGATAGCGGTAGTGAAGTTAGCCAGCTCGATGTTTTCCAGTTAATCACTCGATCAATAACCCTGTGAGTTGAATCGTCAACAACATCTAGAACTGAACTCAGACACAAATTATCCCCATTCGTAAGCTGTTGCTGCATACTAACTCTAGCAAGCTGAATCTGAGAAAGGTGATCCATTATGGACAATTGTTCCCCAGTATGAATGGACTCAACCAACAACGACGAACCCGACCTTGACGCTTCAAAAGCTAAGTCAGCACACCCAATAGGATTTCTCACCCCCAGTCCACCACACTTCGTAGGCAATGAAAAGAGTTGTGACTCCACCTCAGAGACAGAATCACCGAATACAGCGGGCCAGAAAGCCCTACAAATGCACTCCTGAACCCGCTCTAAACTATTACCACAACCTGGTATCACACGCTGGACAAAAGACCACTCAAACTGCAATGACTTGGCCAAAGCAACATAACCAGCTTGAGGTTGAAATGCTGCAACTTTTGCTAATCTTTCAACACACTCAACCCACGAATCACTTTTTAACCGCATGTAACTCTCCTTGCTCGCCGTATCCCCCACGAAGCCCCCCAAAAAACGATGACCAGTAACGACCTCAATACCCAAATCGCGAAACATATCCTCAGCCACAGAGACCAAACCCGGGCCAGTTATCAGTTTGGACTTCCTCGGTTCCGGAAAATAGCCAAAAGCCGGGCCTTTCTCCTTTAGACTAACAAACCACTCCTTCACCAAACCCAATTTCCCCACGCAAGATGAATCGTCTGCATACCAGTTCTGATGCCACTTGGAACGATCACTCAATGACTTTACAAGAGGCAGAGTTGCAACTGAATACAAAAGCATCGAGAGTGGATCACCCTGTGTAACCCCTTCACTACTCAAAACAAAATCACCAGCTCCCTTAACAGCCAAAAACGAGGAGCCCTGATAGCTATTGAAGATAAACCGTGATGCTCTCGGCCACAACACCCTACAATTCCAGATTGCAGCTGTGCGACAAACACTGTTGAAAGCATTTCGAGCATCAACCAATAGCATACCACAACCATCATCTTCATCATAACCCTCATATAACTCCCTCATCCCATGAATTGCACCCTCAATACCCGATTTTAAGCCAGAACACAGCTGATCCGAACCACACAACGATGTAACATCAGAACCAGCTACCAAAACCATAACCTTACCCAAAATACGACGAAGGACTTCACCAATTCCAATTGGGCGAATTCCAGGATTTTTATCCAATGCAATAAGACGACACGCGAACAAAGCCCTATAGTTCACCCAAGAAACTATCCCATTAGCCAACGTGCGACATAACTCAGCGATCACCTCCCTGAGACCAGCACTGGAAGAGCCAAACTTCAAAATGAAGTCTTTCCATTGAGAGGCAGACGAGCCACTGGGACCAGCACCACCCTGAATACGACGAGCCACCCTCTCGATATATTCTGGCGTAATGTCAACATCAATCAACACTGGCAAGTCATCAGTGTCAATAAAAGCGTCCCTATTAGGTGAACAAGGTTCAGGATGCTTTGCCACTAATGCCTCAAATACAGACACTCCATTATCCCCACAGCTATCATTTGGGGATAACACCCCTCCACATGAACGCTCGCTCAGCCAACGGACCGCAGAACGAACCTGCCCCCTTAAGACTAAACGAGTGAAAACCTTGGCAATGTGCTCATCATCATCACGAGATCTCATCACCAACTTCCGTCCAACGCTAGTATGAAATTGACTAACACACCTCTCAAACTCACAGACTAATTCATCAAAAAGACCTTCCAACCACATGTCATACCTCCTCAACAGCAAGCAACGAATATCCTTCGCTTTTTTCACATTGAAATCACGTAGCACAACAGCCATGAAAACAAACAACCTCTCTGAAGCAGCACTCCCACTACTAAGGCTCACTATCTCTTTTGTCAACAACCCAACGAATCGCTTCCCCACCAACCCCCTCGGCAGGTCATACTGTCGTAACCCAATCGATACCTTGGCGATCATGGACCACCGCTCAAACCACACGTCCCGGCACTCCTCCAATTCGGAATTATTCAACGTTGAACCAAAACCTTTTAACATCAAACTGTCCACGAAACTAGTGGCATCCTCCCGCCTTTCACACCGCCCACCATCACTTCGTCTTTCGAACTCATCTGGACTGGGTGTGCTTGAACCTGATACACTTGAACTAACCGGATTATAACAACCACCGAACCGCGAAGGGACACAATTAACACACGGTGTCCCCGACAAGACACAGGAGCAACGGCTACACTTGCCCGTTTTTCCACATGAGCAACAAACTCGGCCTCGACCATGCCCATCACTAGCCCCAATCGATTGTGTTCATGTTTTCTTCTTCTGAGCCAGCCATTCCTGGTCTTTCATTTTTCCGTTCCTCTGAAGTTTAGAACGAGCTATCTCTCTGTTAGTTACACACCGTCTGACCTGATCCTCGGTCAGCCTATCTCCACAAGGAGCTGCCATTTTTATTAACCAATTGTACCGTAATTAATCATTATTAATTTTATTAAAATCAAAGTTTTGTCCTTGTGGCAAATAATCAGAAACTGATACAACAGTGACTAATACACAAAATGGCAGAAGGAAGTTTTTTTTTTACTTGGCCGGCTACATGTATATGCATTCCTTACATGAAATGACATTAGAACACAAGGCAAAAATCGGCAACACTATTTGGAGTATTTTCTATACTTTCTTATAAAATAATGATGCCAAATGTTTACAAGAGATTATTCATAGTACATTTACCCTCCACTGCCTATACACTCCAGCCACTGATGCAGTTAAGTGCTGATTAAAATTTACCCCGCAAATAAAATTAATTATTACTATACTAACTTAATTAATTTATGATTTCCATCAATGTGCCACAATTCCTGTGGAGACTTGACATCATACACTCTTCTACGAATGTTAGCACGAAATCGTATAGCAGATCAGTACGCCTGAGTGATTCCCTTACACGTGTTTGCAGAATCACAATACCTCGCTCTCTAAGATGACCCTCCAACATCTTACTCCCACACCCTGGATACTGATGAATTATGCTCCTCACTACGTCATCTAGGTCGTCATCAGAAATACAGCAATAATTTCTAGAATATGATAGTCCGTATTGCCTCATCCTCCGACAAATAGTGCTTCGTGACACTCCACCCAGAATTTCACCGATGTCACCAGCAGAAAATTTCAAGTCCATTAGGGATTGTATACATTCAGAAGATATATCTAAGGAAGGTCTACCAGGACGAATACAGGTGGGCGAGGCGGGTACATCCAAGGGCAGATCTACATCGTGTATTGCTGTGTTTAAAATTTAAAATACCCAAACATTCGAGAAGCTTACTAAAAGCCAGTGTGTGGATACTGTTGTGGTATATATCAAATTCCACCAGAGCAACGTAGATAGCGTCTAAACGAATCAAAGCTAGATCTATCGAGTCTGCTTCTAGTCCTTCTCCTTCCGCTACTATTCTTGAAATACTGAGTAGTCTGTCTGAGATAAACGACAGGGCTCCATCCGATTCCATCTTTTCTATTCTGCTCTCACACTCACTGTCGAGCTCACTGTCACTCAGTGCTCTGCTCTGGTCGTTGTTGGTAATCTACCGTGAACTACCGGTTACACATTCTAAGCAAGCCACACCACGGCTCCGCCTACTCGCTAGTCAACGCGTTTGCACGTGTCCAGATACATAATGACGGACGAGATGGCGGAGAATCGTTTAAGTAGAGCCTGTTCTCTTCTTCGTGAAGTTGCTGAACTAATTGATTCATCTTCTTCCCAGCAAGAATCAACAGAATCTATGAACACGCCGGCCATCTCTCAGCAACGAGCTTCAGGACAACAATCGTCTGCGAGTTCTCAACAACGATCCGTGTCAGGGCGGAGTCAGCAATCTCGACAACAACGATCCGTGTCCGACAGTCAGCAATCTCAACAACAACGATCCGCTTTCGTCAGTGAATCTCTACAACAATCCTCCGGTTTTTCTGGTTCTCCATTTGAAGGACGGAGCAGTTTCAGGTATGCATGTGTGTTGCGTATATGTTTCCATGTATGTCAGTTGTGCAGTTTGATGTGCCCAGACTCCCACGCTCATCTAAGGAGCAAAAAGGAGTCTGCTCTATTAGTTAAAGTGAACTGAATTGTCATACGACGTTTGACATTGTTTATGATTGCTGGCCTATATAAGCCACGCCTATGATGTCTTGTGTTCAGTTTTAACGTTTTGATTGCCAAGTTGCTTTAATTTCACTGATTTCATGTCCAGAAATCGCAATAGAAAAGTGGTCATGACCCGGAGTCCGGATACTACACGAACATGGAAACATGGATAATCACCATGGTTAATTTAAAATTGTTTCCATGGTAATTACTAATGATTAGTTTAATAAGTTTATTTTATAATAAAATGGCGAAGCGAGTGGCTACAGGACGGGACGAAGGATTTTACAGGAGACTTCTGGAGCAGTGTGGTGATAAAAGAGACGTTAGCGATGAAGAAAGTGACGAGGATTGTTCGTATGTAGATGATGGCGATTTCGAGGAAGGAATTTACGAGGTAGAACGGGTGATGGAGCGGAGGCGAAGGAAGGTAAGTAAATGTTGCTTTTGGATTATGATTTGCTTGGTTATTTATGACTGTACAGCACAGCCAATAACTGTGTTCACTTTTCATAGTATTAAAGCAAATCAACCTAGTTATAATTTTAGGGAAAGAAGGAGTGTTTGATATTATGGAAGGGATATAGGAGTGAGGAAGCATCATGGGTGGAGGAGAAATCGGTAACTGCTGCGGCATTGAGGTATTTTAATATATCATTGCTGTAGTTCAGGTGGTACTCAATGCCTTAAAATGATAACTTGATTCTTTATTTACTGTAGGACTTTTACAGAACCTGCTCCCTCAGAAAGAATAGTTCTCGATGCTGTTAGCCGACTTACATTAGCTATTCGTAGGAGTTTAAGTGTTGGTGTTCCTTGTAATTGTTCGTTTTCTGTTCCTGTTCGTCGTGATGCTTTCATTTTTTTGTTTCGTGATCGTGGTAGTGTTGTGTCCCATAAACCTGGTAGAATGTACAATAGGACTGATTTTATAGATAATTTTTTTTGTTCGTCTGATTTTGTGTACTATAATAAGCATAATGAAGGTGTATGTGTTTCTTTTCCTATTTATATGTATAGTTATGTGAAGTGTATTAGGCTTAAATGATGTTGTAGATTATACTGAAGTTGTTTTTCTTAATTTAGTTAAAGAACGTTGTTTATAATGAATAAACTTGTTTAATTGAAATTCAGTTACTCCACCCAATGCACCACCCATAGATCTACACATGGCATCCATCACCTTATATAGACTAGCCTTAGTTATGAACGTCATTGAACGAGATCGATTATGAAAGGCTTGAAAGCAAGCATAAAGTGAGGCATGAGGCCACTTGCGATTGACTGATTTTATTTATTTCAACAAGGTAGACACCGAGCATATTACGTACTAGGACATACATGGGTAGTCGCCTCGGTACAGGACTCCTAGCTCTGTAAGTGAATTATATACTAAACATACTTGTGCGAGTACTTGTGTGTGTGTTGTCACGGTTGGATACTGTGCCTGTGTATCAGTATTTACATGTATCAGTACATATAATAATAATACGTCGAATAATACACTTGATGGATTGCACATTTTGTTTGTATAGGTGGCTTTTAAAAAAGCTGATTATAGAGAGAGAGGGTCTTTTAAAAAAGCCGATTAGAGAGAGAGAGAGGGGTGGAAGGAAGTGGTATCAGCAACATCGTCTCCTCTTCTGCCGTGTCTGATTCTGATCATGAAAACTGTATGGACTCTTGTTACGTTGACAGTGTTTCAATTTCTCCCGTATTACATTGCTTTGTAGTATAAGCAGTCCAGCATTCGTCCGATTACTGTAATAGTAGAATCTCCGGTTATCGTCATTGTTTTTCTCCAAAGCTGTAAGGTATAACAATTATTATAACAAGTATGTCTGTATAATTACGCCTTACGTTGGCCACTGAATCTTTTTATTCCATTAAGCTTTTCGATTTGATATGGAAGGTGGCTTGTCATTAGATGTATGTATGGCGTGATGTTCTTCGCCGCATGTCCATCTGAACTGGTTAGTTCTAAAAATGACGCCACCCACTCCTTCGTCTACATGTATTAAGGTTATTTTTTGGAAGCCTGTGCCATTTTGTTTTATAAAAGTTACCTTGACTGACAGTGACACATCATCATCCAATTGCCTAGTCTCTCTTATCACTGCCATTATGTGATCAAAGTCCAAAAAATGTGTTTGTAATGTTAATGTGTATTGTTTATAAACATTTTTTTTTACCTCCCACAGTTTCTGGACAGATTTACCCGTATTTCCTGCTATTAGAGACGGAATCTTACTAGGTAGTGTTTTCAAAAGGACATTCCTGTCATGGCCCCGTAATGAAGTCCAATCATGACCTTTGCCGTCGCCGTCCTTTGATTGCCATACCTACATGTATGTATATCCAACAGGTTAGTTCAACTAAAAAGAATATTCTAAGTTGCTCTAAATGTTATTCCACAGGATTTGATGGTAGCTTCCAGCTGTTGAATGTGTTTACTTTCTCCAGCTCTCTGTCTTCCGCGTTGCCTATCTCTGTTGTCCTGGGTTTCCATTTCCCACACTAGATTTCTGATAAGGATGTCAGTGATCCGGAGGAGCAGATGCAATTCATCAAGAACGATGTCGTCCAGCGGAACATTAATTAGTGGTTCATTCTTGGCTCCATGTGTAAAGGGACGACAATCAATGTTTCGCCTCTGAAAGCTTCTATCAGTTCTCCATCTGAAGAAATAAGATTAGTTGATGTTGTATAATGTGGAACTTGAGTATTAGTATTAATAGTACAGCTTCAGTGAACAGTGTATTTAGTAATAACCTGTCATCCTTGTGTACTTTGCAGTACAAACAGGCGTAGTGGGAATGTGCCTGGTTCAAGCCCATCACTGTCAGTAAAAACTGTATACATGCAATATGATGAAACAGATGTATAATAGTACTACATTTTTTAAAACTATATAATCACACACCTTGTAGTCACCACCAAAATAGACTTTAAGATCAACATGGACTCCATTGATTTCAACATAACTGAATTAATTTATAATAATAATTACTACAAGCAACATTAACTTTTTGCCTAACCTCGTGTTCAACAATTCATTTATCTCATTCCATACAGGAGCCAGTCCTTCCTGTAGCGTAGCATAATCTTCTTTTCCTTTCAGAGCTGCAATCGTGTGCACTCCTAAGTGGAGGGTGGCAATTACACGAGTGTATTTAACAAATATGCTTTTTTATGTTCTATACCTAGATTCCATTGTAGGGATGGCAGGGAAAAGGAAATAAAGGTCATAGATGTAAGGTGACTGATGGGTGCACCATCTCCTCCAATCTTTACTTCTACAGGTGATGTCACTTGGGTGATATCAGAAACCTACATGGTGTTGAAAGGTGAATACAGTGTATATGTTTTATATTGTACATGATATCGTATACATTACATTGTGTATATATTACCTCAGATAGTATTGCAGACTCAATTGTCTTTCTTAGTGACCGGTACGATCCATCATATGGATTCGGAAGAGGGATTATCTCCACATCTGACAAAAGCAGCTTTCGAAGTCGTTTGACCTTATATGACCTTGGTAAACCCTGAAATATCATTGTTAGTTCATGATAGGCTTCGTCCGATATTCCGAATCTTTCCAGTAGGTATAGTACTTTAGCTTCATTAGATGGTATCTGGGACAACACTGATTCAGACGAAGGAGAGGACTCAGACGAAGGTGAGGACTCAGACGAAGGCGAGGACTCAGACGAAGGCGAGGACTCAGACAAAGGCGAGGACTCAGACGAAGGTGAGGACTCAGACGAAGGCGAGTACTCAGATGACTTAAAGGGCAGAGACGAAGACTCAGATGAAGACTCTGATGAGGGCAGAGATGAGGACTAATGATCACACGAGGACCCAGATGTGGTCTGAGAAGAGGGTGGAGGCGAGGATTGCTGAGACAAAGATGGAAACAATGACTCTGCAGACGAAGTGGGCTGTGACGAGGCGGACGGCTGTGATGCGGGTCCCATTGGAATTGGTTGAGATGGTGATGGTGGAGGATACACTAGTTCTATCAGCTCCCCTGTAGACTTCACCTAAATAGTATACAGGTTATTACCATTACGAAAGTACATGTGCATACACTAATTACTTCGACTTCAATTCGTTTCATGTGTACATTATAACTCCTAATAAACCACAACACCAGTCTACAATGTTCTTTCAATGCCTTAATCTTTAAAAAAGAAAATCCAGGTTTTAGATATTGGTTTTGGCATGACTGGATATGTGCATATACACATGTACCTTGCGATTTTTCTGCTTCGTTTGAACCTCGTCGATTCCTCCTCCAATATTATACAATTGAGGTCCAGATGTATAGAACTGAAGGGCTTCTTGGAGCTCTTTAATTTGAGTGTTTTTCTTCTCTAGTTGTTTCCTGATAATAAATGGTGTCACAACATGGCCTCATATCATGTGTTTAATATATATATATATTATATTATAGTGTACTGAATATTCAAAAAATTTTATTGTTGTCGTCATTGTGCATATTGTTTTCATACCTCATTTTCCTCTGTTGTAGCAGGTGCTCCTTTTTCAATTCCTCGTTCTCCTTTTTTAATTTTGCATTCTCCTTTTGTAGTGTTACAGGGCTGGTCACTTCGTCAGGCATTACCCTGATTTTTGCTTTCGTTTTAATTGTCTCATTGGTCTTATTCTTTTTATTCTTTTTAACTTTCTCCATAGTTCTCCATGCCTGTAACTGAATCGTTTTCTTTAGCGGCGTGGAGCTTGTCTTAAGCTGCAACGGCATTCCCGGGATGTCATTCAGGGTCTTATCCAGGTCAGCATCCTCCTCATGCCATTTGCACAGCAGTGCATTTGGAATGCTTTTATGGCACTGGACTCCACACTGATTTCTACAGACATCATAATCCTACTAACCCATAGCTAGCTACATGTATAATTATGTATCTGACTATCTGCTGGCAAACGCCCGCGCACTTATGATCATGTATTATACCGTGTTAGTTCTTTTTTTTATAATACATAGATATAATTATTATTATTATAACAAAAATAAACTTGAAAAGTATAACTGAATTGAATACAGAAAAGGAAAGGATTTTCAAAAAAAAAAAAAAAGTTCATTGAAGAAGATGATCAGCGGGAATTGTATACTTAAACCATTGATTTCTGTCTTCTCCTTTGAGTGGATGAAACTTCCGCAGTAGCCCAACTTAGTATCACCCTTGAAATAATATCTAAAAGGTAAAGAAATGAATAAAATATACAATACCGATTGAAGAGAAGTTATCACTCTTTTAGTTTTTTAGTTATGCCCCTCCGAACACAAATTTCAAGGCCTATTTTCACCTATTTTCCGGGTTGAAACGGCCGCTCCTACTCTTATGTATGGCGGAGAGACCTCGAATCTTTGTGAGGCTTTCCGCGAGTGGCCACTAACCCGATGACGACGAATGACACACGAATGGATAGAGAAGAAGATGAAGTTTCATAAACCGAGTGAAGCCAAGTTGTAGATACTACAATATGTGTATACTAACAGTTATAAGTTGAGTGTCCTACTCTCTTCCATACAAATTTGTTTTTGAAATAATTTGAAAAATTCAAATATTCCGGGGCGTGACCACTGATTCTGGACATGTTAGTCAGCTTCTTTTGCATTTTTTCTTGCCGTAATTATAAGCCAAGTTTTCAGTATTGGAAGACAGTGAGTAGTGAAAAAATGCATGCACACTAGGGTTCACAAATTACTAGTGCTTTTATTTTATTATTTTCTACAGGTCTTGCCATGAATTGCAACCTGCTCCACTGAGTCCTCGTTTCAACTTAGAGCAATTTGTACCTAAGCATGGATTTAGGCGGATGAAGGGAAAACGATATGTACCATATACTCATGGCAAAAGGGTTGGTGTACCTCTGACATGGACTCACAAATTTGTCTGCCTTGGACAAAAATCATGGGAAACCGTTCCTTCTGGCCAGATGAAGTATGAGCTCAAATGTGCTGAATTAGGAGAGAAGAAGTTGGTGTTTCAACTCAATGGAGATTACACACGCCTTAAGGAGAAAATATTAGAAGCATTTCCACTTTTAGAAAGGGGTGGTGGTTTTGAGTTGACCCGAACAGGTGGGCCTTACTCTAGGCAGCTAGTGCCGATCGACTCAAAATTTCTAGTCAGTATTTCCCGTCTAAAAGAGTTCATTGAACAAGCTAGAGTTTATATCCGCCCCTTACAAGCAGATATAATCGACGTTGAAAGTGACGACCACAGTGGATTATCTGAGAATGTAAGGACTTTTATGCAACCATTTGTCATTTTTCATGTGTATGTTAACATAATGCTTTACCTTTTAAAGGAAAACCGGATTGAAGTGACAGAGAAATGCTTGCAATGTGGAAAGGAAGTGGATGTGTTTCATTTAAAAACTCATTTGGAGGGATGTCACAAAGAGCTTGAGAGTGAAGACAATGAACGAATTGAAAGGTATATATGCATATATAATATTAATTTTGTTTATACTTTATTTAATATTTATATGCAGTAGTGACAGTGAGGATGATAACGATGATTTTCCACCTTTGCCACCAGAGCTTTTGGGTGTGTTTATACAATGTTTACATGCCTGTATTATACGTTAATTATTATACAGAATTTTCACCTGTAAAAATTTAGCATATTTAATTTTCATCATACTTTGTACAGGCTCTGTATTGTGTAAACAATTCTTGTTTTTTTTTTCATAAGCTTAAGTCATTACATTTATTTTGTAGGCCTGTAACTAGTATGGTTTCCGCTCAATCTGTTACTCCACTCCCTGCTTCCCCTGAACACGAGTAAGTAATCTTATTCATATACCGTCTATATAGCTATCATTTTTTAATGAACATATAGGAGCACATCGAGTATAGAAGATGGTGACAGTGTGGAAATAATTAGGACTGAATTTCAGACTGAAGCGAGCAAGCGGCAAGAACCAGAAAGTTCTCAGTATGTTGTATGCACAAGTCTCTATTGTGTAAACAATTTTCATTGTGTTTATTTTTAATTTTACATATGGTTATACAATGTGCATGGAGTCACCATATTGTCGTCAGTGGATGGTCAGGGTCAGGGCGGGTATTTGTGATTTTTAGTTAGTTTTTTTTTTTGTAAATGTTGGATTATTCCTTGAAAAGTGTTCAGGTAAATACCCGGCCCATATCTCGGTGATGATGGTTCCATCACATTAGCCACAATGAAGACTTTCTTATTTATTGCATATATACCTGTTGTTTCTTTGTAGTGATGTGTTAAAGAGGCATGTTTCTGGCCTTGGCCTTAACTTTCATACAAGTCATCCACAAGTTATATCCGTTCGCCGTAAGCATCTTTGGGAGGGTACAAAAAAATTGTTTGATAAACCGTATACGGATCTTACACTTCCTGTTAAAATTGTCTTTGTGGGTGAACCAGCTGTAGATTTGGGAGGGCCAAGAAGGGAGCTCTTTCATTTGGTTTTATCTGAAAGCATTGGTGACCCGAATATGTTCACTATTGTTGGAAGTGGTTGTGTTCCAATCCACTGTACTAGTGGATTAGTGCAGAGGCACTATAATTATTTACATTGGAAATTTAATTTCCATGTCGCTTGTTCAAGGAGGGCCTGGTCCAGCCTGCTTCGCAGAATGGGTGTATCACTACATGGTACATGGAATTAATTCAGTGGAAGTGTCAACAGAGAGTATTCCCTCAGAAACCATTAGAGAGTTTATATGCCAGGTATAAGAGAATTTGATTTGAAATATAACTATATATTATGCCGGCTTTTTCATCTAGTTGCAGAATGTTAGGAGTGAAAGTGATGTAAAGGAACTTATGTCGAAGGATGAAGCCCTTAACAAGGTGTCTGAGTGTGGATTTATGCAGCCTACCTCACAGATTACTCGGGAACATGTCCCTGCTTTGATCAAGAGTATCTTCATACACTACTGCATTGTTCCAGTTAAAGCAGAGCTTGATCACATATGTGAGGGATTGCAGCTTTTTGGGATGACTGACTTAATAAAGAAGTTTCCAAATCTGATGAAAGATTTCTTTGTACACAGTCAATGTTCTGTTATGACAGTGAACACTATTATATCTTTATTTAAGATAGAATTCTCTTCTGAGGGTAGCAATTCCCGAGAAGCAGAGGAATCTGCTGTATTTCACTGGAATGAGTTTTTAAGTGATGTAGAGAACGGATTAGTTGGTGAGTATAATTATAGTTATGATGTACTATTAATCATAGATTTTGTCTTGCAACCATTCCACCAATTAACAATGAACCTTTTAATCTCCACAATCAATCATCACCTTTTAACATGGTACCTCCAGTTTCTATACCACTTAATTACAGCACAGGTAAGTTAAGTCCCAAAACCACGCCCACTTGCAGCCAAATTGAAAAAATGGAGGACGATTTTGCAGTCTCGGAGGACGATTTTCATAACATTTGACAAACAACTCACAGAGTTATTTAGCAAGTTGCAACAAGAAGTTTAAAGCTTAGCAAACCTGTAAAATTTTTAAAGTCGCTCGTAGCTTCTTCTATGCGAGAGTACCGCAACGATTCATCGACCGACATCTTTGAATGACAAATGCAAAAACACGGAGTTCAAGACGCTGTCTTAATCTGGTGTTGTGGGGTTCTACAGGTTCCTTAGTAAAATGTATCAATCGTGCCTTTTTGTATCGTATATAGTTTTGGAGTTATATTGCAAAAACAACTATTCGTGACCGGTCAAGGTGCAGTAAATAACTCGAAAACAAGACTAGATGCTGTAAGGCATGATTGACTTAGGAGTCCCACATGGCTAGATTAAGACCACGTCCTGAACTCCGTGTTTTTGCTCAAAGTTTTGCTCTACTCGTCCATGTTTTTGGCTTGTAATTACGTACACAATAACATAATCTAAATTGTACTCTTGCAATGTTTAAGCTTTGTCATGTTGACACAGCTTGTAAATTCTTTACAACAGAGCGTAAAACTGTTGACTGGACTTAACATGCCTGTGAGCTCCCCACAAGTTAATGGTGGCAGTAATATTCCTCCATATACACAACCGTTCAAGTGCCTGGTGGCAACCATCGCAATACAGCAATCTTGGCTACTATTATTCATATGCCACCTTCTGCACCTCCTGATAATAATTTGCCAAGAGTTTCCACATTTTAAATGTTAAAGGAAGGGCGAAAAAAACCCTCAGTGTAGTGCTGGTAAAGTATTAACAGGACGGGAACATATGGCTTTTATGAAGGAAAAAGAAAAAAGAAGATTGAGGATGAAAAAAAGAGAAACAAGAAAAAGAGGTTAGTTCAGGTAAAAAATTCATGATTCAAAAAGTACTTGCAGATTGGTTCTGTACATGTAGCTGCAAACAAGTTAGTGAAGTTGACACGATAAGTTATTTTTTGTATAAAGGTTCTGTGTAGAATAGGAGTAGTCATGTAAAAGGGCAGCAACCCAATCAATTGAAAGTCGTGTACTAGCTGTTCTATAATAACTTGTGTATGTTTAGGAAAAGGGTGTGGTAATGAAAATACTAGTGACCAGTCAGCAGATGAAGAAGAGAAAGGTACGATTATAATTAATTATATAATTTAATTTTGTTTAAAAGATTTGTATTGTAGAGAATGTAGCTCCAACTCGCACAAGGCAGAGTAAGAGCACTCGTGAAATAGTGGACACCCCAATAAAGGGACATACACATACTATATATAGACAGCTACAACTGAAGTGTAATGTTACTTTATTCCTTTTAGTCCATTTGCTTCCAGTAGTCTATTTTTAGTCCATTCCAGTGTCATGTTGTTATTGTCCTGCAGTGAGTTCATGTAGATTGTTGGTAATACTTTACTGTAGACTGTTGTTTACTGTAGACTCTAGTGGTAAAACTACATGTATGTGGTATATAAATGAACATGTGTGATAAACGATAGTAGTGTAGTCGTGGCAGGTTTACCAGTAGTGGACCGCGACATACACATAGTATATATACGTAGACAGCTACAACTGAGTTACTTTATTTTTTTAGTCCCAGTACTTGTGGGTCCTATCTTTAGTCCCTTCCAGTATCATGTTATTATTGTCCTGTGTCAGTGAGTTTATGTAGATTGTTGATAATACTTTACTGTACACTCTTGTGATAGAATTATGTGTTATGCACATGAAGATGTATGTTAATGAGTAGTCAGCATTTATGTATGTCCAGAAGAAAGAAGTCATGTTTATTATTTTTAACATTATTCATACACTGTTTACATTATTACTTGATGATACATGATAGTACACAATGGGACATGTAAACTGCAACTTGCATATTTTTCTCAAATTTATGAAAATATTCTATTTATACAATATAATGTAAGTACTGGGGATTCTAATTACGGAAGCGATGGCGTAATTATTTCTTTCCTGTTTTTAAAATGGCTGCACAAAGTTGAGAAATGTTCTTTTTCGATCCCGTTTGTGTGGCATGAAGACACTGTATAATGTTAATGTATGTTTACACTTTTTGTATTAAACTATTCTGTTCTATATAAAGGTTTTGATAAAGAAAAACCATGTGTTGATTTTTGTCTTATTATCTGATTTTTTTTTGGTGGCAGCAGTATGGCAACTGACTACCCCAGGATCGTTTAACTTCAACTCACCTGACGAGTGGCCTCGATGGAAATTTTTCACCTCTAAGATGTGATGGAATTGGGCTGTCTGATGGACTGATGGAGAAGGTATGGAAAGGGTGTGGTCATTTCTTCGAAGATTCTGTAGAATGACCAAAGAGATGAGGCCCTCACATAGGCTTGATATTCTCAGTAGTGCTCTGCATTATTAT
>JAYJLX010019221.1:0-17433 GCA_036873525.1 Chalinula nematifera | reverse complement strand
GGGTGGCCTCACAGTATTACTGAGGAGTTGAAGCCTTACCATAATAGGAAGGAGGAGCTCACAGTGGAAGCAGGATGTCTGATGTGGGGTATTCGTGTAATTGTCCCTCCCAAACTGCAATCTCGAGTTCTACAAGAGTTGCATTCAGAGCACCCAGGGATAAAAGCGATTGCCAGATCGTATTTATGGTGGGTGGATACAGTAGTAGAAGAAACAGTTCGTTCGTGTTCAGTTTGTCAATCGGTTCAACACACACCACTGGTATCCGTTTTACATCCATCATCGTGGCCTAACCGACCTTTTCAACGAGTACACTTGAATTTCGCCGGTCCATTTTTAGGACAAATGTTTTTCGTCCTAGTCGATAGTCATTCAAAATGGCCAGAAGTGTATTTGATGCAAACTACTACTACCGCAAAAATAATCACTCATCTACGCTACGTATTTGCTCGTTATGGTTTGCCTGAACACATTGTTTCTGACAATGGGCCTCAGTTCATTCGCTTGAATTCAAGGATTTCTTGAGAAGCAATGGAATCAAGCACACATTGTGTTCACTTTATCATCCCGCCAGTAATGGTCAGGTGGAGCATTTCATCCAAACCATGAAACAGGCTCTCAAGAAAAGTGACAATACCTATTCAACATGCATTGTCTAATTTCCTATTGAAGTATCGATCTACTCCACATGCTACCACAAATACCTCCCCTTCCTCCCTATTCCTCAACAAAACCCTACGTACTCGGTTAGATTTATTGAAGCCTGATTTAACAGCTCGTGTTGGTAATTCACAAGAACAACAAAAGGCATATCATGATAAAAACAGAGCTAGAGTAAAGGAGTGCTATGTGCTATGTGGGTCAAAAGGTGTTTGTGAAAAGTCCGAAGCTTGACTCTAATTGGGTTGAAGGTGTTGTCATCAGTAGTCTGGGACCACTCTCATATTTAGTAGAGCTACCTAGTGGTATGATATGGAAACGATCATATACAGTTTAAATCAGATACTACGCCACTTACCAGTAACGAGTTTTCATCCGATATCGATGATCTCGTCGTACACCCTACCAATTGTCCGCTCAGAAATGAATCAACCCCGATCGTTCCTCGTTCAACAACCAGTTGTTATCCAAGTAGAGTTCGAAATCCACCTCTCACCTACACATTAGAGACAAGACTCAACAATGTTTATGATTTCAATAATTAATAAGGTTATTTTATGTGTTTGTTTAAGTCTTGTATACTATAGTGTTTGTTGTCACACATGTATAATAATTTTTTTTTTCTATTGATGGACGAGTGTAGTATATGTATTGTATGTTTTAATTATTATTATTATGCATGCGCAGTTGATATAACCATGTGTATGTTAGATATACTTTTATTCTAGGAGAAGACATTTATTCATGTTATAATCCTTCTCAATCGTGCTCCACTATTAATACAGCTATGCCTTAGATTAATTTTTAATTTTATAGATCATTTGAATAATTCTTTTGGATAGTTTGTCAAAAGGTCAAAGACTTGATTTCTTTTCTCCATGATGAAAGATTATGTGAGGCCAGGAAGACTGCTTGCAAAAACAGTGACAAATACGTTGGCATTAGCTTCGAGCGACACTTCAGATAAATACAGTTGAGTGAATAGTTATATATATTTCTCAATCTCTCCATACTACCTCATTAACTATTCACTCTGTTGTTCCAGGTGATAGATATGATCCAGAGCCGCGTACATGTACCACATGTAACAATACCCCACCCCGTAAGAGCTACACTGATGAGGACAATGATGAAAGCACAAGCCGTAAGCCGTACCGGGACGATCATACTAATGATAACAGGTAATATGGGATTGCATGACCTTTTTTTGTAGCCATAGGTGCTCTTTTTACGAACCCATGAAATGTGTTTGTATGTGCATATTCCAAGACTACTATATAGTCACTTACTTATATAGTTATACACATAAGAGCTGTCTATTATTTGTGAAACTACATGTTGACAGGTGTTTGTTATATACAGCCATCAAGTATTGAATTAATGCCCACTTCATTTATTTGCCCCCCCCCCCCCCTCGCCGTTATATTTGTATTCCAGTTAGACATGCAATTGGGGAAATAGTATGGGTTACTGAAATCTTGAAATCATGTGTTACAAATTTTGCATGTACATAAATTGTTTATAGTACAACCCAATGATTTGTCGAGGGTTAAATTGTGTTTATCTGTTATACAAATGTTGTAGTTAGCTACTGTTTCGCTAATTTTTTTCATATTAAAATCATTTTTTTTAGTACTTCAGGAAAGTATACAAAGACTATGATGATAATGACGAGAAAGACAGCGTTTCTTTCCCCACCTCTACCACACCACAGACAAAAAACAAGACCTCCAAACCATACTTGTTGACTTAGATTTCGGTAAAAAAATATCCAATGCATCTAAACCCTCCAGTCCACCCCCACCCCAAACACAACAAAAGAAACAAGAAGCGAACTTAGATGACATATTCGGCCAAAGCCCCTCTACCAACTCTGTTCAGGTATACATACATGTCTCTTTGTATGTGTATGTTATTTTTTACACACATGTATATATGGTTATTCTTGCATTTGCTAAAATTTCGTGTATAAGTCATTCAATAATTAATTCTGGATAATGCTTAAATGGAAACAAAACAAAGCAAGCACCGTTTTATTCCAGTGTCAGTGAGTAGTACGCCAAACGTAACATGCATTTGGGGCGTTACCGCCCTGGGTGAAAATACTTCGTTGGGATTTAAATTCGAGGTCAAGAACATTGTGCCACAATGGCTGCATAGCTATCGAAACGTTTGGTTAAAAACTTAAAAAATCGATTGTGAAATAATATAAAGAAGTGTTAATTTTACCTCCCTAGGAAGTTCACCCATATACAGTATTATGTTGTAATCATCCCTCTACTGCAGGTTCCCCCCGTCCACCACAACAACTCAGTCAGTGGCATGGGATCTTGTTTTTTTTATCTATACAATAGTATATACCGTATACGTGGATATTTTCGTGGTGGGAATATTTTTGTGGAACCCTGCTAACAACGAAATTTAGACGCTCCAAAATTTGTGTGCAAACCATCGTGACCGTCAGTCAAAATCCGGCTCCCACACTGACAGCCCCTTTTATCGGTCACAGGAGTTTCAAGGCTATCTTCTACGTATCAAGAAATCCTCAATTAGCAACAGCTGCATCCTTTAAACTCTTTCACTCGACTCCATCCATCAAAATCGTCGTTCGTCTCCATTGTTCGTCGATCCGTTTTGCTGACGTGGCAATATTTTGCACGTGCACAAAAAAATTCGTGCGGTTAATTTTTCGTGGGGTCTGAAACCAACGAAATTTTATGCCCACGTAATATTCTCTCACGAAAGTTTTATACCTCGAAAATATCTACGTATACGGTAGTACCAGTAGGGTGAAGAGTTGAAAAATGATAATAGTGAAGAGAATCATCATTCTGTTGTTTTGTTTACAGTATAGTTAGCAGAAATGTATTGCTGTGTTGATAATGGAAACTAAGGCTAATATGGAAGTTCATCAAGTTGTATGACAAGTTTTTTAATCCTACATGTATGCTGTCAAGTATAGTAGTGATTAATGGCAATGGCATGTACAGTATACATGTGCATGTAATACATACACTTGTTAGTATTTGAACACTATAGTTATCAAATGAGAAAAATTGTATGTTGTTAGCTATTCAATACTATGTCAAGTATAGTTAATAGCATGATTACTGTACTTGACTATAGCATATAGTACAAACCACATTGTAACAACTCGGATTTACTGTTCAAAACATCAATACAAAAACAACACAAAAATAAATGATGTTCTAAAACCTACACAGGTGACTTAAGTCATGGGTCACACCCAATTTGACTTAAATAACAGCCTACTTTACAGGCTCATAACTTGACTTCTGAACAATATTTTGAAATGAAACAAATTGCAAAATATAGAACTATGCTTGGCTAAACACAGAAGCGCTAAGAAACCCAAAACACCACCGAGCAAGCAACCTTTTCTTAACGGTATGTTACGACATTTCAACGCAAATGCCGCAGTTCCTCCCGTCATGCTTTGGGTCTGAAATTTTTCGCATTGCCTATGTCTTAACTTACAATCTCCATCCTATCAAATTTACCTGTCGATCTGCTGTAGCAGTAGAAAAATGATTCGTCTTTTGCACAGCCTTGTTTTACACTCGAGCCAATCACTCAGAATTCCATTAATATTTCATCGGGTAAATTTGATACAACATAAATAACACTTCTGCGTACCAAGTATCGTGAACTGCAACAGCGTACAAGAACTGCGGCATTTAGCTCAAAGTTGGCTGAAGCACTTTCAGCCGTTTTCAACAATTTTAGATGTCATAACCAATTCGTCACACTGACGTCATCGAATCACGTGAAAGATCTGTAATTAACGAAAGCGATCAGTTTTCTGAGTCTAGACTAAGAGAACGTTTCATCTTTGTGATTCTACCGATTGACTGTTGTTAACGGAGTTACGATTACGAAGAAACCATTAAAATTGTTGTTCTTTCGTTGTGAAAATGTCTACACAATGCGAGAAGTCCGTCTCGTGGCAGTTCAACTGTGGTTATGCTCGTGTGGCTGTTCGTGAGTTATCACGCGGTTGTAAGTGGAGGTTTAGTATTGATAGAAGTGTTAGAGCAGAGAAGTTTAAACATTTGTGACCGGATATAGCACTTAACTTAATTTTATAATGTATTGAGTAATGGTGAAAAATAACTCAAAAATTTTTTCCCGTACGATCGCCGTTTTTTCACGTATATAGGTACTTTAAAGCCTTCTCTATCGATTGGTATACTTACTTTTGTCATAAAACGCTTCTATAAGCATGCTTAAAGCAGTAGAAAAACTGTAGTCTTTATCGAGCAAACCGTTTATTACACAGCGCTCATTTACATGTAAAAACAAAATGGCGACTGGCTTTATGCTTTCGCTACGACGACTCCTTAAAAGATACGGCTCCATTGACGCAACGAAAAGTTCAAGCAAGGTTTAAAGAACAAGTAGACATCAAAGTTATCCTTCATTTCACGGAATAAGTCTGTCAAATCATTGTGTAAAGTCCCTTCGCATTTTACCATGATCGCCATTATTGAAATTGGTCGCTATGGTAACGATCACGTGATCGTACTGAATGAAATTAATTGAAGAACTTTAAAGTTAATTTTCTCTTAGAAGTATTTTAAAGATTTTTTAACTTCAAATGCTTGTATCTTGGCAACGATACAATCAATACCTGTCAAATCTGGTAGAATAGATGTCAGTGGTATGTAGATTATGCTGATTGCCTTAAGCAATTTTTTTAGTAAGTGCTATTTTGTCAAATCCGGTCACATTTGGTTAATATTGATAGTTTTCACAGGCCATCAAAGTTTTGAGATGTTAGTATGAATTCCCCTTTTAATAGGCATTGTTGCTATATGTTAGAGCGTTTTAGGTCTAACTGGTGTCACCAGGATACCCGAGAATTGAAAGAGAGATACTGTAATGTTTTTGCCCTTTCTGATTGGGAAAAGTTGTCAGATGAGGATAAAAGTTCCCATTTTTTTACAAAGAACACTTATTGGTATCCTAAACAGACTTGTCTGATAGATTTTGACCTCCAAAAAGAGGACAACCTCTCTATAATCTTTCACAGTGTGTGGCATGTGCCAATAAGCATTTAGAGTTACAAAAGAGTTTCCCTGCTTTACCTGTATTTGAGCCTACCCCAATATATCCCATCCGGAGGGAGATGAGGGTGGTACTACACGTGAGTCAGTTAGATTTGTCATATGTGTCAAATTATGGTCATACATTCGTTGACTCAGCTGTTAATTATGGGGCAGGAATTGCAAAACTAGAAACTCCTGCTGAAAGGAAACAAAAAAAGAGGCAAATGCTTAGAAATATTGTTTCAGTCACTGAAAATAAGTTTAAAGCAAACATAGCCTTTAGATTTCTATGTGAGAATGAGTCCTTTAAAGCTACCAACGAAACCGCCTTTCATTGTCCTTTGAATCCACTCCAACCCCTCCTAAAAAAATTAGACGTCGTATAACAGATAGTTTTGTTGAAAATTACAAGGAGGCAGTAGCTGAAAGCATCAGGAAATGCCTTGCGACAAAGCTATAGTTTGGTCAAAGATAGGTGGCGAGTGTGGTATAACAGATCACAATGCTGGTCAGAAGGTGAAAGAGCTTGTTTATGAATGTAACATAGACATTTCACAGCACACATCTGAGCATGCACAGGATTTAAGGCGATCCAAAAGTAAGCTTCCAGGTAACGAGATATCCATTCCGTCTGCCTACTGTACAGGCTTTGAAGGATACAATTAAGGAATTGATAGATGAAGGTACACTAAGCTTAGGTGAATTGTGCTCTCCATATACAACTGTAAAGTCTACTGTAGTTGATGGAACAGTAGTAAATGTTGCAAATGATGTTAGTGGTCGAAAAATAAACGCTTCTGGACATTAGGAAGGCACTTGTAAAGCAACACGAACCTTTCATGCGCTTACAAACTGACCAGCAGATAGAAGATTATAATGAAGAAGAAATTGTGCATCTATGAAAATGCTTATGATTTTGTAAAAAAAATTCAACGAACACAAAATTTGACTCTTTGGCATGATCATTCCACAGTCTTAGGTCAAGGGTATCTTTTAATGACAAGTCATTGTCGTTATCACCCAGCTGTTTTCTACTTTACTGAAGAGTATAATGCTAAGTGTGACCCTAAGGAAAAGATCACGTATAGAATAGAAGACTATGTGGAAGAGCCAGAATTGTATATGTTTTGTATGTCTAGCTCTGCTTTAGCTGATCAACTTGCCTCTACTAGTGATCATTTAGATTGTTTACCCTCCCTTAAGGATCCAGTGCATTCTAGTAATGACATCCCCATCAATGATTGTTTAAGGTTTTACACTGGGGATCACCCAGCAGCCTCTTTTGAAAGAGGTTGTCGATTGGGTGGTAATGACAAGTGTGGTAGTTGTGGTGTTAGAAATAATAGAATTGATGATTTAGCACATGTGTTTTCATTCCCCTGCCAGAATTTGTCTGACCTACAGGCACTTGTGTTAAAGGGTAAATTTGGTAATCAGCCTGGGCCTTTGGGAAATTTGAAGAAGGCCCAATTGTGTGATGAGTTGTGGGCGAGGTGTATTCCCCATGATGTGCAGCTGAAGCCTAAAGAGTTAAATGAAATCCTTTCTTTAGCCTTATGTGGAGCTCAGAGGAGCTCAGAGGGTTCCAACTATATTGATTAATACCCCACCCTTCCATTGTCTGACCTTAACTTGGGTTCGTATTGTGTGTTGGATTGTGAGCCATTGCATGATTTAAAGGGTCATTTGATTAATTTATTGACTGAGCTTCCCCATATATTATCTGGTGAGCCCAAACGTCGAGTATCGGAGCTCCTAGAGCACTTGCTATTCTCTAAGAAACAGAATGGGTACTCGGGTTCTGATTTACGAATTGCTGTAATTGAAGTACACAAACATGATTATTATAGTAATGACATTGATGATACTGTCAAGCAACTATTGTCTATAGCAGAAAAAATCTCCCAATGTTAGTATGCATCTTGTGGTAAACGAACCCCGAAAAGTATTCTACAATTGTATATTGTTACTTGGCTACACAATGAATTATGTTTAGTAAGCCTCGTGAGAAGTTAATGAATCAGCAAGTAGCAGGGTGGAAAACAAAGCAAAAGATTCACCAATATATTCAGGAACTTTTGTTAGCAGAGCATTTTTTAATGAGAGATCTCATAGTTGGCAAGCACACCTTAAGCGTATCGCACATTATTTGCTCCCCACAAAAGTTTGGTGTGGAGAGAAACAGAAGAGGGTTTTAAGTTTTATGACAGCGATTCTGACGCCAATAGTCATCCTGAAGGCCCTTTTTTGTCTCACTTTCGATCGTCAACACTTGAAAGCATTGAGACTAGTTCTTCCAGTAAATGGTCAATAATACTGGAATTAAAAATAGAGGTTCCTGCTACTATTTTAATGATTTTTGATGAAGCAGGAAATTATGTATCATCCTTGCGTAATGGGGTTGTAGAGTATGAAGCTTCTGTGGACAATAATAATGATTGTGATGGTGATAATAATGCTCATGACATGCATGTAGATGTAGACGTGCCTGATGTTGGTCATTGTTCAAAAACGCCACCAAGGACACAAACATCCATTGTTTCTACTACCTCAGTGAATGATTGTGATAGTGACATGCATGTAGATGTGTGGTTGTTCGAAAACTCCATTAAGGACACAGGAAGTGCCTATTAGTTCTACTCCTATATGTACCCCAGTTACTCCTAATGTATCACAATGTACTAATGTATCTTTAAGTCCCATTGGTAGTGTAACACCAGCTCGACATGGTGAAAAAACAAAGCAGCGACCAACATTTTCACATCATGATGATAGTAAAGAAGAAGAAGACCGTCGGAATGTTACGGAACCTGAAGAGGAAGCATCGACTGCAACTACTAATGTCACCACCCATTCCATTCAAAGTAAGTATGGTCGCTTAATAGAAAGTGTACTAGGGTACTCTGATGATTTAGCTTGTTTTGATTGACTCCATGTTGAATTGAAATCCCGTAATGATGATAGAAGTAAAAAGGAACTACCGTATAGGTGGTAATTTTAGAGTGGAATTAAATTTCGCTTAATTTCGCGGTTAAAATGGCTTATCACTACTACTTAACACTATATTGTTTGTGAATGGGATGGGCTGGATTACAAGGCTTCACTTATGTAAACTAACATGCACTCAGGCGTTTATCAGTAACAGCTATTGAATAATAAGTAAACAAAGATGAAAAATAGTTGGTTTTTTAAGGCAACCGCGATTTTTTAAGCCCGTGAATATTACCGGCTATACGGTATACCGCAACTTGTTAGTACAGTTTAAGTTTAAAGTCATGAAAAAGGAATCATTAATAAAGCTTTGAAAGATAAGGAGACCATTTACATGGCCATCTTCCTAGTTGAGGAGATGATAAAGCTTGCTCTGATTTATCAAAAGGATTGAAAAAGACGAAAGTTTTACTACGTACCTTGACTAGGTCAATTGGATATCGCTTCAGTAAGAGTGTACAATCTGGGTATGGCTTTAGGAGCCATCAGGGTATGGCTGCCATCTGGGTATGGCTCTAGAAGTTATTGTGCCATCAGGGTATGGCTGCCATCTGGGTATGGCTCTAGGAGTTATTGTGCCATCACGGTATGGCTGCCATCTGGGTATAGTTTTAGGTATTAGTTTGTCATGTAAGTATGCTTACATGGATGTATGAGTTAGTATGACTTTGGAGTTTTGAATGTGTATAGATACAACCTATACAGACAATGGTGAGTTGTGTTATACAACCAATCTTTTAATCTAAAGAAGTGTATATTTGTACCGTTCATTCAATTATTAGGTGGATGTCTCATAATTAGAAACATGAATGTTTACCGCTGTTGAACAAGAGACGATGATTTGGCTGAGTTACTGTTTCGATTTGTTTATTATAATTAATTATGCTTCTATACTAGCAACACGAGTATTAATCAGCACGCAGAGGACTATAGGCGATCAACACTAAGTGATGATGCAAGCGTGCTGTGTATCATTGTTTTACGAGGAGTCTCGGCCAACTGTACTGTAAGTATTGCTATAATGGTGTATTATTGTTGCTTGTGAATTGTATAGCTTGATACCTCAGTATAACACATGCAACCATAAGCAATTATCCAATGATGATGACACAGTTTTGGTATGTTGACTAAATTACATGTACATGTACACGTACAATTTAAATTAGTTTAATTTTTTTTCTTGCTTTTGTGTATTCTAAGGAAAACAGCATCATTACTATATGGGCTTAGATCATCATAATAATATTATGAGAAATTGGTACGAATCACTTGGAAGCAATATGGGTTAGTTAAGCTATACTCTTTACATATAGCAGTTAATTTGCATGGTTTATAATAACAGATCTGTACGTGTGATGAATCGTTTTCAAGACCATCTGACTTAACATGGGCTAATGGGCTATGTTACGACCTGAAGTTAAGTATATGCAGCATAACAATAATAATGTTGAAGCGTATACAAACGTATGAAAAGAGATGTTTAAAAAGTATGCAACATTAGAATTGACGTTTATAAGGTTTTATTAATTCATGGTGTACTCCTTACTACTACACGATCGTTGCATAGCCCATAGTCACATAGGCGGCTGCAGGCCCGGGCTGTGCCCGGGTTAAACTTTCAAAAAAACCACAAAGTGCTTTAATTAAGGCAGCATAGGCCCTTTATAGTTATTACTGAGTAACAGAATCATTATGTAGGCTTCTGTAGTATACATATGCTCACCTGTGTCAACTTTTTACCTTGCAAGCAATTAACTGAGTTGAATTTTTTTATGCAAAACAGTAATGAAATATTAAAATTGACCACCCCCATTACGAATATGCAATGAGCCCAGGTAAGTTTGGAATCCTGCAGCCGCCTATGCTAGTCAATCAGCCTTTTACAGACTCAGGTAATATTATTACTTTTTACAATGAATTGAAACATTTATAATTATGTAAATCATGTTTTGGTTAACTTAATTGTATTATAGTCCATTTTTGTCAGTATATTCCAGTATAGTAATTAATTAAGAATGGTAAAATATGTACATTAAGGTGCTAGTCAAGAATGCATTTGTTTTATATATTTCTATTATCACAACCTATATAGCTGTACAATGTGCTAGTGTGATCTGCGTTATGATTAAATTAATAACAATATTGCTGCTATAATTTTTTGAACCGTAATGTTTTGAATCATGTGAGCTATTTTACACTTTATATCATTAGAAAAAAATTGTATTATATTATAAATCGATCATAATTATAATAGTAATAAAAAAGTCATGATTAGAGTTTACTACAAATAATAATAACAAAACAAATAATAATAACAAAACAAAAATCTAATATAATATATACAGTATAAAAAAAACTATTACTATAATACATTACAATTAAGCTAGCTACATTAATTATCGTTCGTTCGTCAGTAATCGTCGTCTAGGTCTTTGTCTCGTACTCGTCGTTTTACAGTAGGTTCCGGTCCATATAACTCTCACTTACATCTGTATCGTTCTTCCTCCTCTATTCTCACTTCCTCTCTAATCATTTCCAGTCGTCGTTTTCGTCTGTCCGCGTCTTGTTTTTGTTATCGTAAGTGTTGTACTTCTTCGTCCGTCTTACAAATGCTTCCTTGTCCCTCTGGTCTTCTGCTTTTTTCCTCAAATCCCTCTCAGTCACCAACTCCTCCGCGTCCTTCAGTTTGTTGTAGTAAAACTCCAGTCATTTGTTCTTGTCTCTAATTACATGCTCCTTCCTCTCCACCTCTCGTATCAATTCCTCCTTCGTCATCTCTCCTATCGGTTTCTTCTCTGGAACAGTCAGTCTTTAGCTTCTTTAATTCTGTCTCTAGCTTCTTTCTGTCTCGAATAGCGCTGTGAATGCGCTGGATAAGACTAGGCGCGCTTTTATATAAGCAGCTTCACTTCAACATCTTTGTCTATCGTCTGTGTAGTTACTCCAGTTAGCACCATTCCTTTGAGGATCAATTTGCATCAGGAGCTCACGGGAGCGGAATGTAGCAGCATCAGCGTAAGCGACCTAGAGGATCAATTGCATATATGCTCACGTGAGCAAAAGAGCTCACGTGAGCAATTGAATAATATAGTATACTTCAGTATGTATTTATTAATTAGAAGTCTCTAAATCTTGTCAGCTATAGCATATATTGGGAATTATTAATGATCATTATGCAACTTTACTCGTATACGCAGTATACATATTGTTTTAATTGCATATGGCATACACTTACATATCGCAATATGTCTTAAAATTTCAATTCGAATAATAATTATAAGATACATGCTATATACTTGCAATTTTAATTCATACACAAAATGATAATTAAGATATGCCTATGGGTCAATCGAAATTGTAATTGTTAATATTCTCGTCCTGTCCTTAATTTTATCTTCACTAGTCAGATGAATCACATTCATTTACTAACCCTAGCTGAGCTTGTCAAATTATAAGCTTACAAACAATAATACACACATAAAACCATAATAGCAATACATACAGTTGGCTGAGACCCCTCCCACATGGTGAACTGAGCTCATCATACGCTATATAATACAATACACTATCATTATAGCAATACCTACAGTTGGCTGAGACCCCTCCCACATGGTGAACTGAGCTCGTCATACGCTATATAATTTACAAACAACAATCATACACATACACTATCATTATAGCAATACTTACAGTTGGCTAAGACCCCTCCCACATGGTGAACTGAGCTCGTCACAAGCTATACAATTCACAAACAACGATCCACATTGATTTGATTTATATAGTTGACCTTGTTATCCATTACATAATTCACAAAGAATAGCATATACACGCTACATGCATATTACAGCAACACGCAGCTGATTGTGCTGAAATTCAAGTATATATATTTATGTCCAAAAGTTCCATTACACAAATACACTCAGCCATATATCGAATCAATATCACAGAAACTGTCCACAAAACAAACCCAATCGAACAAATTAACCTTTTTGGTCTTTGTAGTGCACTCATCACACACGCACACAAAACGGCAACAAGCCAAGAAACCCATCCAGGCATTAAAGTCCACTGTTATCCTTAAAGCATGCAGCACAAGTAGGACACGCCCACGAAAAAATATACAAACACGAAGAGCACACAATAGTAAAGTTGACTAAAACCTATTTCGGCGAACCTTTATTGCCTTTTTAGCTGATAAATACGGAATCGAATGATCGAGTTGGAGCGGTAGATGTGAATCAAGTAAACAATAAATAGCGCGACCAAATCAGCTTTTCACCATTTTTTAACTTCAATAACTTGACTAATAATATTAAACATGATTAACTATATTAGCATAGATAGACTCCATGCGCAATTATGATGTGGGTGGGCTCTCACTAAGTACTACTTTCTTGCAAAAATTGCGGTGACGCAATGATGTATCATGATGACAACAGCTCACTAGCTATATAGTTTCAATGAAAGAGAAACTGCTAATTACACTAATTAACACATCTTGCATGAGTCAAGTAGTGTACCCAGGACTTATGTTACCTGTGTAAATTAGTATACTTATAATTCACTTTTGAAACACCGAAGTGTGGTAATACACAACTGCACACACGTTGCAGTTTTGTGTAATTATTAAAAGAAATGGGTGTTAGACGTAATTATGGTGTTGATGGTAATTGAAATGGGAAGGATATTTTGCTATGAATACATGTAATTGGTGTACATGACTGGCCCTAATTAAATTAAATGGAATTCTAATGATCGAAGCTACATGTTCGGGCTAAGCCTATTATGCTTTAATTCCTATTATTGGGTTTAGGAGCATTTCTCAATTTGTCCTCCTATTATGCTCGCAGCCTCATTCTTAATTATTCCACGCATAAAATTAAGATTGAATTCTCATTTTTTTGCTCTTTTTAGAGTTAGTTTCACCTATTATGCTAAATTGTAATGCCAGAAAACAAAAGCAAGCATTATTACTTCATTAATTAATGTAGAACTGTGTAAGTGTTATAAAAAATGTTGTTATCCTCTCTATAACATGTAGATTGAACAACGTACTGTTTATGTACCAGCAACTGCCCAGTATAAAGTGGACCCATATACCTTAATTACTGGTCATATTGTTGTACGTTTGTCTCACTGGTAAATTTGCGCCATTAATTATTATTAGGAATCATATCACTAAAACATGAATAGCATCAGTCGTGTATAGTACATGTTCTTGTTGAGAATTGTTGTTTGTTAAATATAATAGAGATAGGTCATGCTGTTTAACTTGATGCCCAGTACATTGTACACGTACATGTTACGTGTTTCTTGGGAGGACTCAATTATTTTGTTGTTTTTATTCATAAATTTTATAGGCATTTATGTATTCCATTGTGAGTAACTCAATGCGGTACATGTACATGCATTATGGTAATATGTTTCTTATTGAGACATGTAATGCTATTGCTCTTAATTCACTTATACCGGGATACACATGTCCTGCAGCTGTGATCAACTACCATATGTACATGTATTTATTAATTTGTTTCTTGGTGCGAGTTGCTTGTTGTTAGTCCAGTATGTTAACTGTCCATTGACCAAGTGGGTCTTTGCCCTAATGGCTGGATGACCCGTATTTACAATATCATAAGGCAAGGACAAGGGACGTAAAGGACATTTAATTGCCATGCTTAATGTAATCTTCAAATTTCATCCTCCAAAATGTATATTCAGCATAGGCGGCTGCAGGCCCGGGCCAGCCTGGGTTGTGCCCGGGTTAAACTTTCGAAAAACCACAAAGTGGTTTAATTAAGGCTGAAAACCACAGCATAGGCCCTTTGGTTTCTTTGCATTTGTTTATGAATATAGTTATTACTGAGTACAGAATCATTATGTAGGCTTCTGTAGTATAAATATGCTCACCTGTGTCAACTTTTTACCTTGCAAGCAATAAATGAGTTGAATTTTTTTATGCACATAAAGAACAGAAGAACAGTGAAATAATTAATTAAAATTGACCAGGCCCATTATGAATATGCAATGAGCCCAGGTAAGTTTGGAATCCTGCAGCCACCTATGTGTTAAACTGACCCTTATACAAGCATCATTCATAATCTAGTTTATTCTAGTGTTACCTGTAAATCCCATACAAATCATTAATTTCAAAATCTCTCCCTGCATGCCTGTACATGATTCATTTTGCACTCTTATTCCTTTTTTTAAGAAGTTTCAGTTTCTTTTCTTCCCTCCACTATTTAATTTATGTAACTCTCTTCTTCTCAATATGTGTTCCTCAAACTTCCACTCCTCTTTTGAATATTAATTCTTTAAGCATCTTCTCTCAGACATTTCAGTATACATGTACAAGCTTTTCACTGGATAGTACTACAAACATGTACAGTATATGAAAAATTAAAATAATTATACCATATACCAGAAATGAAATATGCATTGAACAAACCCAAAAATAACTTGCAAAATACAAGTACATTGTACATAGTTATGATTGTCACCAGTCAGTAAGAAATTCCAGGGGGAACACTTCACACGCCCCTTTTGATACACCGAGTACCTTTAAGAAAGTTCCAGCACTGAGAGTGGCTCTATTATTGTTGATGTCCCCGGAAATATGGGTAAAAACTGTTAGTATACGCTGTTGGATAAGCGTAAATTCGGCTAACGATAAACGTTGGTACGCCCCATGAACATGGGTACCGTTAGGCCTAGTGACTAGTACTCTCGGGTCTCTTGACAGCCCAGTGACGAGGGCATCCATGTATACCTTGAAATTGAAAGCAGAAACAGCTGGAGTTCCTAACATATAATAAGAACAAAGTATTATGCAAAATGTAAACGCATAAAGCAAGCAACTCAAAGCCAACGCAGGATACACTATATGTGACCAAACCAGACCTGTGTCACAAAAATTGATTTTGAGTTATAATTAAAAACGTGGGGCGTGGTCGCGTAATTCAATGGCGGAATTTCGATCGACCGGTTGCCTTTAATGGCCTCAAACACTCTGGTTTTTCAAGATAGGCTTACAAAACTTGCTCTGCTAGCTCAGAAAGGTCTGTAGAGGTAAGATATCAAGTTTCAGAAGCAGGCGCTACACATTCGTGAAGTTGCAAGTCGATAAAGACTGACCGTTGATCGCGATCGTCAAAAAAACGCGAACGGTTTTCGTTTTTTCAACCGTTCGTTTCTCCGTGGTGCTACAACAGAATCTTTCATATTGTAGCTCATTTTAAAGAGCATTTTCTGCTCTATCCAGTGGTGTAAATAACTCAGAAAATGATTTTTGTGACACAGGTCTGGTTTTCTCATGCCCGGTCACATATACACCTTTTATTGCATGCAACTTTTACAATTTACAGCACATACACAACTCTACATTTTAATAATTATTACAGTTCGTTCAGCAAGTTGCATCGTACATTTAGATTGTATATTCCTTTATCGTTACTACATGTAGTGTGTCCTATCATTACCTAGTGTGTGTCCTATATCATTACATTCATGTCGTGTGTGTCCTATTCTTACCAAGTGTGTGCCCTACCGTTTCCATAGTACAGTATATGTCATATCGTTACCATAGTGCATGTCCTATCATTACTATAGTGTGTCCTATCATTACCATATTGTATGTCCTATCGTTACCATAGTGTACAAGATATGTAAAAATTTTCTTCAAAGACGAAAAGTAGGAATGAGAGCCCCCAACAAGGTAATGAAACAAACGGGGTTGGTATGAGGAAGCAAGAAATTGACTACTATCCTATACTGTGCGTAAAGGCCTTTTCACACTACAGCACTTCTTCAAGGCGCATTGATTCGCCTTTGCGTGATGATGCGCATTGATTCGCTTTGATCGCGTTCACACTACACATTATTATACAAAATAATTAACCATTGGAAGGGTGGGGCCAAGAAAATGGCTTCGAGCACATTGCGTTTCTGAACTCGTTTCACACGAAGAATTGCAAGCGAAAACTTTCACAAGCTGTTCTCAGATGCTGGTTACAGCTATCCTGGGTAAGTTAAACATGAAATAGAAAGTCAATAAAGCAGTGTATGTGCTCAAACTTGAAGAAAATTGCTTACCTTGTTCGGGCGAGTGTTTTATAACAGCTAAAAAGCACACCAGACGATGAACATTTGGCTTTTAGACATAGCTAAGGGCTTCTGGTATCGTAAGAATAGCTAGAATTTAGTTTCTTGCCTCAGCAAGGCGCTTCGATGCGCATTGATCCACCTCCAGAGGTGAATTGCATGCGATGCACATCGATGCGCCTTGAATTTTTCAAGTTGCAGTGTGAACGCGATCAAGGCGCTTCGAAGCGCTTTGAAAGTGCCAGGCCTTTAATTTGCCATTCACTGTAGGATAGTAGTCAATGTTATCGTCTTTCTTGCTTCCTCATACCAGCCCCGGTTGTTTCATTACGGGGTATGCCTCTCTCATTCCTACTTTTCGTTTTTTCTTCTTGTTTCCAATTTTTTTATAAGATTTTAATTAATAAAATTAATTAATTAAAATTTAGCTAATTAATTATTTTAATTGAAACCACACCCCGGCCGTTAATGCAATTAACACGTGCATACGTTTTTTTTTGTTAAAATGAAGATTTTCGATCACCTTGTAGTGTTTTTTTGTGGGTACTTTGTTTTCGAGACTATCCAAAGGCACTCTTCCAGATTCAAGCGCTTTTTTTGGTGTGTGCCAACATAA
>JAYJLX010019110.1:0-17448 GCA_036873525.1 Chalinula nematifera | reverse complement strand
TAATTGCGAAAATTTGCAATTCACAGTAGGATAGTAGTCAATGTTATCGTCTTTCTTGCTTCCTCATACCAGCCCCGTTTGTTTCATTACTTTTGTTGGGGGTCTGTCTCTAATTCCTACTTTTTTGTTTTTTTTTTGTAAAGAAAATTTTTATCTATCTTGTTTCCGATACTTTTTTTATAAGACATAAATAAAATTATTATTATTAATTAATTAAAATTTAGCTAATTAATTATTTTAATTTAAACCACACCCTTGTTAGTTAATGCACACGTTTTTTTTTTATGACGGATTGAAGATTTTTGATTTCCTTGTTGCGTGGATACTTCTTTGTTTCTCTTCCAGATTCAAGCGCTTTTTTTGGTCATAATTTTGGTGCCCTAAAAAAATTGCTAGGTGCATGGAAACAAAGAAGAAAGAAAAATTCAGGGCTTTATGAATAAAGGTAATGTTTTGCAAGTTGTGAAGATGCATTCTAGACCAGTTTTTGGAGCTCTTTAAATTTCTGAAGTCAGATTTTGCATTCGAGTTTGTTTTATGGTAGTTTTGGAGCTGAGAAAACCCCCAAAACCCAAAAAACCACACTCAATCCTACTATGAAAGTTGCTAACGCACTTTCAGATAATGCTGTGTGCAGGTGCAGCGGACTACCCAAGGAGCCTAACTGTGGTACAGAAACTAACTGTTAAGAACTAACTAAGATTGTTTGATAAATAATTGTAATTATAATATGTATGTTAGCATCATTTTGATGTTCTTTTGAGTCAGTTTAGTGTTTTGGTTGATCACATTAATTCCGCTATTACTTCACCGCGAATGATACCGCAAATGCCAAGAAGCACTCGATATTTCTGACTGTGTGTGGACCATCCACATTTCAGCTCCTCCGCAGCCTTGTCTAACCGAAGAGCCTAAATGAAGTAACATATGACGAAATCATAGCTACCCTTAAGAAGCATTATGATCCTGAGCTGTCTCACATTGTACATCGATACAGATTTCACAATCGTTTTCGCCAACAAGGAAAGACCATTGCCACCTTTATCGCTAAACTGATCCCCAAATAATCCGTGATAGAAAATCGTGTGTGGAGTTTCGGACAACCGTATTCAACGTCTACTACTCCAAGAACCTGACCTAACCTACGACGAAGCTGTTGACATTGCCTTCAGCACGGAGGCAGCATTTTAGAGATGCACAGAAACTACAAATCAACACTTGTTCCACTCAACCTGTGAACAGCCTTCGCACCCTCGACAACAAAGATCCGCTGCCGGAACAGAACAGTCGGTACCACAAGGCAGTTCACGTCAAGCTACAAATCTCCAGAAGGAAAACTGTTACCGTTGTGGGGGTTATCATCACAATGTAAGTTCGGAGATGCAATCTGTAGAAGCTGTGGGAAAACTGGCCATATTGCCAGAGGTGCAGAAGCAATGGCAGAACTCAGACTGCTAAATCAACTTCACCCCTAATGAAGGCTCAAACCACAAACCCATTGAAGACAGCAAGAGAACACTTACAACTTGTTTTCATTGCAGGACAACCAATCAAGGTACAAGTTAAACTGAACAGCTGCACCACAGAAATGGAAATTGATACAGGAGCTTCCCTCACTGTACTGAATGAAGCTACTTATCGAACAATTTTAATCACAACTCATCCATAGTACTCAAACCAACTACTACCAAGTTGCTGACCTACACAGGTGAATCCTACCTGTTCTAGGAACTATTGATGTCCATGTGGTCTACCAATCGTATGACCTTACCCTATCAGCCATCGTCGTTAGAGGTTCAGGCCGAAACCTGTTTGGTCGGGACTGGATGGTTGGCCTTCACCTAGACTGGCCCCGAAGTAACTCAATAACATCACCCCCCGATCTCGACCCAATCCTACATAAACACTCCGATGTTTTTCGTGACAAATTAGGGGTAATGAAAGACGTGAAAGCTACCATTCGTATTAAACCAGACGCTCGACCACAATATTTTCGTTGCCGACACATTGTACTTCATGCGGGACAAGGTAAACTTGGAACTCGATAAACTCATTGAAGCTGGTATAATCTCCGCCATACAGCACTCTGAATGCGCAACACCCATCGTACCTGTACTAAAAGCTGATGGCCACTCCGTTGGTGACTACAAGGTCACTGTGAACCAGAAATCGCAAACTGACTCTTATCCCCTTCCTAAAGTTGATGATATATTTGCTAAACTAGCCAGAGGAAAGGTTTTCACCAAAATCGACCTTACATCTGCTTACCTGAGTTAGATGAACAATCAACAGTATACAACCATTACCACACCAAAAGGACTTTTCCAGTATAACCGCCTACCCTTCGGAATCGCAGCAGCACCCGCTATTTTTCAACAGCTACTCGAAAACGATTTTCTGTATGTCTCTGTATACCTTGACGACATCCTCATCTCGGGTACCTCCCAAGAAGACCACATCAGGAAGCTCGAGCTGTCCTGCAACGCCTTTGTTCATCTGGTTTGGTCGTCAAGAAAGAAAAGTGTCGTTTTGCCGTATCGTTGGTAGAATACTTAGGACACACCATTGATCAATACGGATTACATCCATCACCGGCTAAACTTGAAGCTATCAAAGAAGCCCCAGAACCGAGAAATATGTCTCAACTCAGATCATTCGTTGGTCTGTTGAACTATTACAGCAAATTTATTCCCAACCTCGCTCACATACTGTCACCCTTCTGATGCAAAAGGCTGTACCCAGGTCCTGGACAGCTGAGCATAAACGAGCATTAGAAAGACTGTCTCCAGTCATCGTCATTGTTAACCCACTTCGATCCATCAAAGGAACTCATAGTTGCAGCTGACGCCTCCCCAGTAGGGATTGGTGGGGTACTCAGTCACAGAATGGATGACGGGCTAGAATGTCTTCATATCCCGATCGTTAGCCATACGAGAACAGAAAAACAAAAGGAGGCGCTAGCCATCATATTCGCCACACAAAAATTTCACCAGTACCTCCATGGATGGATTTTTACTATTTTCAGTGACCACAAGCTGTTACAATTTCTGTTCCACGAAAAACGCCAGGTTCCTCCGATGGCCTCGGCCAGAATCCGACGTTGGGCGTTGTTCCTCTCAAGTTACACATACACGTACTGTACTCATCATCGTCCAGGTTCCAAAGTGGCAAATGCCGACGCTTTGAGTCGGTTACCTCTCATAGACACTATTGATAATGTTCCTGAACCTGCTGACCACACTGTCCTCCTTAACCATTTGAATACAACCAGTAACATTGATTTTATTTTGCATAACATTAGAAAGAAGTTTTTATCAATGCTTCTTAGAGCCTAAATAACATTTTTACTGCAGTGGTGTGTGAAGTTTTTGTACCTTTTTGAAGCAATGGAACTAGACAATCTAATTAAGTGTGATATTCTCACAGCTGTTTGTGGAACTAAAGCATTCAATACTGAATCCTTACCAGATCTCTATCAAGGGTCTTGAAGCTCTCTGTGACACAAAAAATTAATGCATCACTTTGGACAGTTTGAAACTACTCCAAGTTCGTTGTCTCAACTCAGTGGTCATCCATCGTGTACATAAATCTGTTAACAGAGCTTCTGCTATCTCTGACAATTTCCCTGTGGAACAAAAATCGTCGATACAGTACCTTTGAATCTTTTATTTTTTACTGTAGCAATCACGTGACGTGCTTTTATTGGTTGGAACAACCTTGAACCGACCAGACAACCATCCTGTACCATGTCTTTGTCGGTCTTGTCACTCTTGTCGTATTAAAATGTTGATGAATAAACTCTCGATTAAAGGACTGTCAGTTATGAAAATCGTTAGAGTTTCGTTGTATCGGCTTTCATGTTGCAATACATGATTTATCGATACAAGCGATACGCTTAGGGGCACTGTAGTAACAAAGTTTTAAAAACTTGGACAAACCCGATAGTGTTGTGCATTGGGCTACGGTGGGGGTGCAACGTGAAAAAGACGTAAAGATAAGGGAAACGTTTGTTAATGCTACAGAAAGCCCTTCAGTTTGTGTTATTCTAGGACCGTCAGCAACTGGTAAAACCTATGCCACAGGAGCAGCTTGTCGTATGGAGCCAGCATCGGATCACAAATATTTAATTCTAAGCAAAACCATCACAAACGTTTGAACCCATTAAAATTACAGAAATTAAGACAGTATGTGTACATTACCAGGTATGCACATGTGAAGCCTAGTGGAAACCCATACATGTACATGGCCAGCTAAGGTTACGGGATACTTAAACTATGAATAATTAATGACTAAGTTTCATGCTTCATATACGAGTAGTAGATTAAACCTGGAATGTATTATAGATAGCTGGAACATCTGTCTTTATGATGATAATACAGGTTTCGTATTGCTTGGTGGAACCTTGGAGTTACATCTCGCATGGATTGTTATGATAGTTTTATTAACTTGACCATGGAAAGATAGGGATCATGCTCCAGTTGTGCATACGAGTGTTGGTGAGGCATTCATTTTTGACGACAGATAATCGATCCATGAGTATGAGGCCATCGAAGGGCTCTTCACTGGCCTTCTCATATATACTCCTAATACCAATTGTTAGGTTTCAAGTTTGAGGGTGCTCCTTGATTAGAGTTTTATTGATTGAGCAGTAATTCAATGTACATTGTAAGTAACAACTGTTATTTAACATTTGTGTAATGTATGATTGTGCTCATTAGTTTGATTGAGCAGACATACCTTGTAAGTACCAGCTGTTATTTAACGTTAATGTGATGTAAGTTTGTGCTCATTAATTAGACTTCTTTTGATTAAGCAATAATAGAAGTAATTCAACGTACATTATAAGTAGAAACTGTTGTTATACGGTAATGTGACGTATGTTTGTGCTCATTATTTAGAGTTCTTTTCATTGAGCAGTAATAGTAGTTCACTAGAAATAATTCAACGTACCTTGTAAGTAACAACTATTATTTAAAGTTTGTGTGCTGTATGATTGTGCTCATTAGACTTCTGTTGATTGAGCGATAATAGGAGGTGACTACATGTAATTCAACATACCTTGTAAGTGCCAGCTATTATTTTTCGTTAATGTGATGTACGTTTGTGTTCATTAATTAAAATTCTGTGGATTGAGCAGTTCTAGAAGTAATTCAACATACCTTGCAAGTACCAGCTGTTATTTGACGTTAACGTTATGTACGTCTGTGCTCATTAGTTAGAGTTCTGTTGAATAGGCGGTCACTAGAAGTAATTGAACAGTTATTCTAAGTACAAACTTTTTTTAACATTAGTGTGATGTATAATGGTGCTCATAAATAAGAGTTCTGTTGATTGACCTGGTCACCAGAAGTCATTCAACGTACATTGTAAGTAACAACTGTTATTTAATGATTGTGTGATGTATGATTAGTTAAAGTTTTGTTGATTGAGCTGTAATAAAAGGTGACTAGACGTAATTCAACATACCTTGTAAGTACCAGTGGTTATTTACGTTAATGTGATGTACGTTTATGCTCGTTATAGGAAGTCACCAGAAGAAATTCAACATTTATTGTAAGTACTAACTGTTATTTAACATTAGTGTGATGTGCTCTTTAATAAGTGTTCCGTTGATTGAGCTGTAATAGGAGGTCACCAGAAGTAATTCAACTTTCATTGTAAGTAATTTTATGTTAATTTGGTGTGCTTATTAATTACATTTCTGTTTATTGAGAAGTAATATGATGTCACTAGAAGTAATTCAACATACATTGTAAGTACCAACTGTTATTATACGTTAGTTTGAAGTATGAGGGTGTTCAATAATTTAGAGATCTGTTGATTGAGCTATAAAAAAGTATATCAACGTCCATTGTAAGTACAAACTTAAGTTAATGCGATTTACCATTGTGCTCATTAATTACAGTTCTGTTGATTGAGCAGTAACAGGAGGTCACCAGAAGTAATTCAACATACATAGTAAGTACCAGCTGTTTTTGAAGTATGAGGGTGCTCATTAATTAGAGTTCTGTTGATTGAGCAATAGTAGGTGAAGTAATTCAACGTACATTGGAAATACAAACTGCTATTTTACGGTAATGTGATGTTTGTTTCTGTTCATTCATTAGAGCTCTGTTGATTCTGCAGTAATAAGAGGTCACCAGAAGTAATTGAACGTATGTTGTAAGTAACAAGTGTCGTTTGTGTGATGTATGATGTAGCTCATAGTTCTGTTAATTGAGCAGTAATAGGAGGTAGTAATTCAACATACCTTATTTTACATTAGTGTGATGTACGTTTCTGCTCATTAATTAGAGTTTCGATCAGTTATTGGAGGTCAACAGAAGTAATTCAACATTTATTGTAACTACCAACTGTTCATATTCCCATTCATGCTTATTCGCTAATAGGTTTTTAAAGTTTTTATTTGCCAAACGTTTCGACGACTAGACAGTCGTCTTCGTCAATTGCATAAGTAAAAAAAATGCTAACAGACACTATTAATAACTACAGTTCCATAACAACAGACATTCATCTTCTTGACAGCTTGACTTCCGTCTAGCCAGACACGTCTTGACATGTGACCACACCCGCACTGATGGTCTACCTTGCATGGTTGTGTATGTAGTTAGGCCCTTTAAGCAGTATGAGACCACTCAGGGACTACAAGGAAAAACCACATACTGGTGGAAAAAACCCAGGCCAGTGTGGGAGCAATCAAACAACATGGACACAACACCACACACTCAGCTATCTCTTACAGAAAAGCAAAGGTAAAAACACAGCAAAAACAAACAAACAAATAAACAACACAATAACTAATCATCATTGGAGGGAGGAAGAAAGAAGGGCTTCCCGCAATACGAGAGTCCATCAGATTAGTTTTGTAGGGGTCTATTGAGACCACCAGGGACCTTTGGGATGTTCCAGGACTCCATCATACAGCAGGACTTCTCCTGATGGTGTCCATCCAGAATGTATGACTTATCCCAAGCTATCGTGTGATCCCATTCATGTTCTGCCAGACCACTCACACCCGTATCCGTAGATCGCTCAAGTTGTTTAATACGTGCGGAAAAGTTTTTGACTTGTCTGGCCAACATAGCACTCACTGCAATCACTACAAGATACTCTTCTGCTCAGGTGGAATGGGGTCCTTGGGATGAGACAGAATATTACGTAAAGTGTTGGGCGGTTTAAAGGATTTTCTTATATTAACACTACCCAACACTCTAGAGATGATATCAGAAACCCCTTTAACATAAGGCAAGGAAACCGAAGTTATAGGGTCAGATCTAGACTTCCCAACAACGGTTCCATGTCTCCTGACCAGGCTAGTAGGGTAACCCTTGCTACGCAACGTGTCAGCAACATGCTTCTTTCTCGAACCCTCCAAAGAGGACAAACGCACGGCACCAGCTGATAAGGGTTGTACGGTTGTGGTGATGGATCTGTCCAAGTAGATGAGTATCATGTTGAGCGATCAGCAAGTATATATGGAGCTTCATAATGATATGACTTCTAGTCTGGTAAATTCCATGCTATTGAAGCTCTTTAGCTCGGATGAACTGCCGAGGTGGCTGCATTGCCGTCTTCATAGTTCTGATGGTATTACCCCTAGGATTTATGGCTTGCCAAAAATCCATAAACCCACTACGACCCATTGTATCCTTTGTAACATCCCCTACCAATCAATTGTCTAAGTACTTGTGTTCTGTTTTTCTCCATCGGTAGGTAACACATCTTCAAACTTGAAGGACTTTGCTGATTTCATCAAGAGTCAGGATTTGGAAGAGAGATGTCCTTTGACGTAGTGTCTTTGTTTACTAATGTGCTGACCAAGCGTGCCATTGATGTAGCAAGGAAGTAGCTGGAGGCTGACAACACCTTGGAAGAGCGTACCTGTTTATTTGCGGACTCAATAGTGGAGCTTTTGGAGAATGCTGCAGTTCCGAGGGAAGGTTTACAAGCAGACCACCGGAACAGCAAGGGGTTCCCCTGTATCTGTCGCTGTAGTGATTTGGTAATGGAGGATGTGGAGAAACGTGCTTTGGAGTCTTATGTTGGTCGTAAGCCTCTGTTTTGGAAACAATATGTAGATGATACGTGTACTGCTTTACATGTAGCGTGGTTTTCATCAGCATTTTAATAGTATTGAGTCTGCCAGTCAGTTTACCAGAGAAGTGGAAGTTGATAATTGTTTATAGGATATTGCATTGGAAGGATTGGTTTGTAGCCACCTCTGTTTACCAAAAGAAAACCCATACCGATTGCTATTTGAATTTTGATTCCCACCGTCCCATGTCTCACAAGAAGGCACATTAATGACTCGAACCGTGCGTTTGTAGGGTTCTATTAGAGCTGAGAAAGAGCATGTTGCTGACGCGTTACGTAGCAATGGTTACCCTACTAGCCTGGTGAGGAGGACACATGGAAGCGTTGTTGGGAAGTCTAGATCTGACCCTATAACTTCGGTTTCCTTGCCTTATGTTAAAGAGGTTTCTGATACCAGTGTTGGGTAGTGTTAATATAAGAACATCCTTTAAACCGCCCAACACTTTACGTAATATTCTGTCATATCCCAAGGACCAGAAGAGTAACGTAGTATATTGTATACCTTGCAGTGAGTGCTACGTTGTCCAGACAAGTCAACATCTTTCCGCGCGTATTAAACAACATGAACGGTCTGTGCGATCTATGGATACTGGTGCGAGTGGTCTGGCAGAACATAATCACTTTGGGATAAGGCATACATTCTGGATGGACACAATCAGGAGCTGTATGATGGAGTCCTGATACATCACAAAGGTCCCTGGTGGTCTCCACAGGATATTTAAGTCCGAAAACATGCCCACTTTTGCCAAAATGGTGGAAATGAATGCTGACTTTGCAGTCTTATAAAATCTAACATATGAATCACTGACTTGCAAAACAAGCTGCATAAAGAAGTTTAAAGCCAAAGCAAAACATAAATGTTTAAAAATTGCTTATAGCTTGCTCGATGCGACAATATCGTAAGGATTCGTCTACCGATATCACAAAAAGCAAAAAGTTGGAGGTGTCTTATTAACGTGCTCTACACAGTCCTTTGGTAAGTTACTACAATGTATCAATCGTGCCTTATTGTATCTCACATGGATTTTTTAAAAATAAACTCTGTTAGACAAGTGAGACCTGACGGTCAGACTAATAACTCGGCTAGATATAGTAAGGCACGATTGATTGTTTTTAGTTTGTTACCTGATGACTTTGCAAAACCTCACAAGCCTGAGTTAATGCCGCGTCTAGACCTCCGACTTTTAGCTCAAAGTTATTCACTATCCGTTCATGTTTTAGGCTTGTAATTAATGACGTTTACGTACGCAACGGTACGATTACGTAATCTAAATTGTACTCTCACAATGTTTAGTGTAATGTTGACACGGTTTGTAAATTCTTATCTTATCAATAGATCTTGTGTGCAACTGCTGCAAAATTTCTAACTGGACTTAACTTGCCTGTGTCAATAGACCGCTACCAGACCAATATGATGGACTCTCATATGGTGGGAAGCCCTTCTTTCTTCCTCCCTCCTATGATGATTAGTTATTGTGTTGTTTGTTTGTTTGTTTGTTTTTGTTGCGTTTTTACCTTTCTTTTTTTGTAGGAGATAGGAGATAGCTGAGTGTGTTGCTGTATGTGGTGTTGTGAGCATGCTGTTTGATTGCTCCCACAGTAGCCTGTTTTTTTTCCAGCAGTATGTGGTTTTTCCTTGTAGTCCCAGAGTGGTCTCATACTGCCTAACTAAAAACTACGTACACAACCATGCAAGGCAGACCATCAGTGTGGGCGTGGTCAAAAATGTCAAGACCTATCTGGCTAGACTAGTGTCAAGCTGTCAAGAAGATGAATGTTGTTATAAATAGTGTCTGTTATTACTTATGCCACTGACGAAGAAGACTGTCTAGTCGTGGAAACGTTTGGCAAGCATTGAGCCTGATCATCCAGGATTATATATAAGTACCAACTATTACTGTGATGTATAATTAATTATCTGTTGATTGAGCAGTAATAGCTGGTCACTACATGTAATTCAATGTTCATTGAAAGCACCAAATGTTATTTTATGCTAATGTGATGTACAATTGCACTCATTAATTACAGTTGAGCCTTGAGCAGTAACATGAGGTGACTAGAAGTAATTCCAGTGGCATAGCTAAACCCGGGCCTGGGGGGCTGGGATCGGGTATCAGCTATCAACTCTGATGATTATTTATGAATGAGTGCAGTTAAAACTTTATAGTACAGTTGTTTGAAGATGGTCCCTAGACTTGCTGGAAGCACTTGTGGCAGTTTTGTGTTGTTTTCTCTCCCAAAAGTCCTGCCAAGCTATGCATTAATTAATTGACCACGCCCACTATGAAATTTAATTAGCTCTAAAACTTTGCGCGACCAGCTTCGTGCGCCCCAAGGGCCCAGGTATCATTTTGAGTCTAGCTACGCCACTGAGTAATTCAACATACATTGTTAGTACCAACTGTTATTTTACGTTAGTTTGAAGTATGAGGGTGGTCATTAGTTAGAGTTCTAGCAGTAATACGAGGTCACTAGAAGTATTTCAACATACATTATAAGTACCAACTGTTATTTTACGAAGTATGAGGGTGCTCATTAATTAGAGTTGTTTGAGCAATAACAGGAGGTCACCAGAAGTAATTCAACGTACATTGAAGTACCAGCGGTTATTTTATGTTAGTTGAAGTAATTCAACATACATTGTAAGCACAAACTGTTTTAATGTGATGTGCGATTGTGCAAAGTAGTGTTGATTGAGCAGTAATAGGTGGTTACCAGAAGTAATTCAATGTACATTTTAAGTACCAGCTGTTATTTTACTTTACTGGAAGTATGAGGGTGCTCATTAATTAGAGTTCTGTTGATTGAGCAAGGTCACCAAAAGTAATTCAACAGTTTTTTTTTTTTTAAGGGTAAGAAACATCAGTCAAAGTGACTGTTCTTCAGAATCGCATACAAATGAAATAATAATAATAATACTAATTAGATTCAAAGCTTTAGTGTGGAGTTTTTCCATAGACCGTTGTAATGTCACTGACGATGGAACCCAGACTACATCACAATAATCGAAAAGTGGAAGTACATAGGTCTTATACAGCAACATAATAACATTTGGGGGAATGGGTAGCAATCTTTTAATACAATTCAGTCTTGCCTTAACCTTTACATTAACACAATTAACCTGCTCATTCCAAGACAGGTGACTATCAATCCATACCCCTAGTAGACGAGTAGTACTTACATTTAATAAATTGACCTCATTAAAACACAGCTGTAAAGTATGATTTTTCACTCTTCTTCAACCAATTAGCATCACCACAGTTTTTAAAACATTAATATTAATCCGGTTACTCGATAACCAAGACAAAACATTATTTAGGTCCATTTGTAAAACATCTTGTAATACTTCCAGGGACTTGAATTAATTAACATTAGTGTGATGTATAATTGTGCTATAGTTTTGTAGATTGATAGGACGTCACTAGAAGTAATTCAACAAGTACCAAATATTTTATGTTAATGTGATGTACACTTGTGCTCATTAAATTAGAGTTCTGTTGATTGAGCCGTAATAGGAGGTCACCAGAAGTCATTCAATAGACATTGTAGAGTACCAACTGTTATTTAACTTTTGTGTGATGTATGATTATACTCATTAAATACAGTTCTGTTGATTGATCGATCAGTAATAGGGAAGTAATACAATTTCCTTGTAAGTACCAGCTTTTATTTTTTGTAAACGTGATGTATGTTTGTGCTCATTAATTAAAGTTCTTTTGATTGAGCAGTATTAGGAGGTCACCAGATATAAGTCAACCTACATTGTAAGTAACAACTGTTATTTAACGTATGTGTGATGTATGATTGTGTTTGTTAGTTAGAGTTTTGTTGATTGAGCAGTAATAGGAGATGACTAGAACAAATTCAACATACCTTGTAAGTACCACCTGTTATTTTATGTTAATGTACTGCTCATTAATTAGAGTTCAGTTGATTGAGCGAGTAATTCAACGTACATTGTAAGTGGCAACTCTTATTTATCATTTGTATGATGTATGATTGTGCACATTAGTTTGAATATTGTTGATTGAGCAGCAATACGAGGTAACTAGAAGTAGTTTAACATACCTTGTAAGTACCTGTTGTTACTTTACATTAATGTGATGTACACTTGTGCTCATTAATTAGAGTTCCGTTGATTGAGCAGTAATAGGAGATCACCACAAGTAATTCAATGTACATTACAACTGTTATTTAACGTTTGTGTGATGAATGCTTGCGCTCATATCTCATTTGCTAGATTTGGGTTGATTGAGCAGCAATAGGAGGTGACTAGAAGTAATTCAACATACCTTGTAAGTACCAGACGTTAATGTGATATACGATTGTGCTCCATAATTACAGTTCTGTTTCTTAAGCAGGTCATTGGAAGTAATTCAACAACTACCAGCTGTTATTTTACGTTACTTTAAAGTATGAGGGTGTTCATTAATTGGAGTTCTGTTGATTGAGCAATAATAGGTGACCAGTAGTAATTCAACATACATTGTAAGTACCAGCTGTTATTTTACGCTAGATAGAAGGTTAGAGTTTTGTTGATTAAGCAATAACTAATTCAACGTATATTGTAAGTACAAACTTTTTTTTACGTTAGTTTAAAATATGAGGGTGCTCATTAATTAGAGTTCTGTTCATTGACAGAAGTAATTCATCATACATTATAAGTACAAACTATTATTCTATGTTAATGTGATGTACGCTTGTGCTCATTAAATTAGAGTTCTCTTGATTGAGCAGGTCACCTGAAGTCATACATTGTAAGTACCTACTCTTATTTAACTTTTGTGTGATGTACTCAGTAGTTAGGTTCTGTTGCAGTAATAGGGATGTAATTTAACATACCTTGTAAGTACCAGCTGTTATTTTACGTTAATGTGATGTACGTTTGTGCTCATTAATTAGAGTTCTGTTGACTGAGAGGTCACCAGAAGTAATTCAATGTACATTGTAAGTTACAGCTGTTATTTAACATTTGTGTGATGTATGATTGTGCTATTAGTTAGATTTCTGTTGATTGAGCAGTAGACTAGAAATAATTCAACATATTGTATGTACATATGTACCGATACTTGTATGCCTGAAGAGACAACAAGGCTTAGGCAAATTACCACTATGCTTGCATAATTTTGAGCATAATTGTTGGTACATGTACTGTATGCCTCAGTATGAGCATAATTGCTTGGCATAATAGAGTAATTTTTAACCATCTGTAGGGCTATGCAAATTATGCTCAACTTTTTTCCTATTATGCTTAAAACCATTGCTCTATTTTCAGGCCTATTGTACTTCTAAAATTAACCCTTTATCATCATCTTATGCCACCTTCAACATTAATTTCTACAGGTACATGTATATTAACCTCATTCATGTAAAAATGAAAGCACTAAAGTGATGAACCCTCGTGGATATGCATGTACATGTGTATTCACTTCATTCAAAACAAATGAAATTTGACGACACAGCTTTCAGGAAACACACACATTTCATGCACAGTCTGGCACATACACAGCACTTTACTGGCAATAACACAGCACTTTTACATACCTCAATAATACTTAAAACAACCAAATGGACTTTTAAGCATGTAGTAAACTTGTAGTGCAGACTATCAAGTTTTACATAGTAGCTTAACTTGACACACCTCAATTATTGTTTTTTAATTAATTAACCTAAATTGATCAGTCTTGCTTGCTTTGATGAGTCAGTGGACAATCATTACATTGATGATTATCAGTTGAAAGCTTTGTTGTTTGGCACTGTGTACTGCGAGGGATATGTAAATTTAGTGCTTGTTAATAGTGCACTAATCCTGTACTGTATTATATGAACAGTGGTTTCAAAAAGTTTTTTAGTAGTAGCCAAAACTGGGCTAGCTGTTACCAAAAGAATGCTCTTTATGAAATTTCCCTCCCTTTTGGTTCATTAATAATGGACAATTCGTTAAAAATGCCTTATGATGATACAATGGAAAATTTTTCACAGCCAGTGCTTTTATACTTTTGTACAGTACATAAATACCTGGAATTTAGAGAAAGAAAATTTTTTGTCAGTTACCCTTTAACCCTTTAGTAACCGAATTAATCTCTGGCCTGTAAAGTCTTGCTAACTCGGCATTATTAAAACGTCTATGCCGACTGTACGGTGAGACTGATTGCAACCAAACTTGGGTGTGATTTCCAGTACTTTCAATCAGTGACAGAAACTGTGCACTCTTGCTGTTGTCATGGAAACAAGGTGACCAGACGCTTTGCATAACCCCCAATTTCACACCAGCTTCTGCCATTTTGAGCCCTGCCCCCCCGTACCAGCCACACCTGATGGCCGGTCAGAAAGGCACCCATAGGCGCTCTCAGGCCACCTTTCAAACGAAAATTCCCAAAAGTTGTGAGGGGCTGTGCCCCTTCAAACCTCGCCTAAGGGGGGGCCAGCCCCCCCTAAAAATCCCCCCCATGTGCACGGTTGTGTGGGAGCGGGGGCCCTAAAAGTGGTCAATTTTTTTATGAACTTTCACTTTTTGCAAATGCAGAAAGTCAGGCTCTTATATGCTTTTTCTACTTACTTACGGTCTCAAATGTTGTGGGCGGAGTTTCTGTAAAACGTTTATGGTTTTTAAGGGGTTAAACCACCGGACTACTACGTGTAAATCATAATTGGAGTTTACATAGCCATTGTTGTGAATAAAATGTTACTCCCACGCCCACACATGCAGACACACACACTCAACATACGCAACTGCTTGAAAAGCAAGCTAGCAGTTTCATACTTCCAACATTTCTAAGAAGAAACAGCCAATTTATTTAAAAATTTATGCCACACCTTTATAACACCACACCCACTATTGGTTTTTCATTTACTTAATGCATGGCTGCCAATCAAATGTGTAAAACATTGTGTCTGCCTTCCTGAAAGTTTGAGACAATATAAATTATCAAATCATTTTTTTTAGAGTAATTAAAAAAAACTAGTTGGCTAATTGTGTAATTTATTGTTTATGTCTACATGTGACTATTTTGTATGTGTAACGTAGTGGAACGAATGAAGTTAGGCTGTAGTACATGTAGATTAGTGTGTGGACACATATGTACATGTATGTGTTAGTATTATGGTATGGCTAAAGTAATGCATGCTTATATGTAACTTAGGGGTATACTCAAGTCTCCATTAGTTGGTAGAGCTTCTAAATAGCATGTTAATGTTCACCGTGGGGGATTTTGAGTAGGCTAAAAATTGAAGGCTGCATATGATCCTTTAAAACACATTATGCTGATTAATGGAACAAAAACAGTCAGTCATTAAAATAACTACATGAAATCTCAGGTGGAAGTGCACATGCTTTGTCAAGGACACTAGAGGTTCTACTGTATATATCATAATTTGAGAACACAAATCATGCATGTGTGCATATTTTTTATATGTTTTTGGAACTGAGGAATTTTTGCTTGAATAAAAAAACCACAGACGGGTTGATATAAACACTGGGCCAAACTGGGCTGGGTGTCTTTCACTAATTACACCACATTAACGTACATGTATATAGGCAACCGTATCTACATATGTGACTGTCTCTACGAAAAGGGCAAACTGTAAATTTTAGTATAATGGTGAAATATAACTAGAAATTTTTTTCTCGTACGATCACAGTTTTTTCACGGATATAGGTACTTTAAAGCCTTCTCTATCGACCGGTATATTTAGTTTTGTCATAAAACGCTTCTATAATCATGCTTACAGCAGTATAAAAGCTATAGTCTTTATCGAGCAAACCGTTTATTACACGGGGCTCGTGTACACGTAAATTCAAAATGGCGATTTACAGTTTGACTTCATCTTTTTGCTACGACAACGGCCTTGCGAGTACGGCTCCATTTATACAACAAAAACGTTAAGCAAGGTTCACAAGTAGACATCAAACAAGTCGTTTTTTTACCGTTATCACCATTTTTTGAAATGGTCGCTATGGTAACGGTCACATGATCTTACTGAATGAAATTAATTGAAGAACTTTGAAGTTAATTTTCTCTTGAAGCATTTCAGAGAATTTTTAACTATAAGTGCTTGTATCTTATCAACCAAGTGATCAATAGCTGTCAAATCTTGTCAAATTGATGTCAGAGGTATGTAAGTTATGCTGATTGCCTTAACTAATTTTTCTTCCATCATTAAAAGTTTGCCTTTTTTGTAGAGACGGTCACATATAAGTTTCAATTTCTCACTGCTAGAAATTTTTAGATAACTAGCGGCATCTGAAATTAATATTATTGAAATTAATAGATTACACACGGACATGCCCTTGCAACCATGTGGAGAATAATAAAGTAATGTTGTTCAGCTGCTTTTTCACCTGTTTTAGTAGAAGTCGTGTGTTAACTAACCAGGTATGAAGCAATGTTTTTTCTCCTTTTTAATAAACTCAGATTTATTCGTATGTGTGAAAGCTTCATGCTTCTTCATTTCGGACAAGAGTCAGCCATTCAAAAATTTATATCAATCGAAAATAACCCAATAAATAACCTGGTGTATGTATGAGCATGAACATTGTATACTGCCACATACATGTCGCGTACTGTACAGACAGTACCTTTGAGTTTATTGTACATAGTATTATGTAGAAATGCAATTGCACTGGCATTATGGGGATGTCTGTGATGTCTCTCCAAAATGAATAGATTTAATTCCATTAAAGATCTGACCAATGAAAATGATAGTTTTGTTCTTATTCAGAGGACTCAGACACCACTAGGCCACACCTTAATTAAATTTATTATAGTGAATAAAAAAGTAGTTTAAGTTTCCTGAATTATTTTTGTACGAGCAGTCCAATTACTCCTGACTTTGTTTGACTATACTCCAATTTTAATTTTATTTTTGAAGTGAAGTTGATTATTATAATGAAGAACGAATAACAAAATTTAATGAAAATGGGGCAATGAAACAGTTATTGTTAATTTGGTCAATTATAGGCTGGGTAAGAACCATCAGCACCGTACTTAGTGGGGTTGAAAACCTGGACCTCCTTGAGTACTATGGTAATTCTGGTAATGGCCGGATGGAAATCCTCCACGGCTAGGATAGGGACCATAGTGCACCAGGTGAGATGAGGTGAGGTTAGGTGGAGCTGCGGAAAGGACCGGTAGCTACGAACCTGCCCATCCGCACTTCCAATGATTGGATTCGATTCTCAAGGTCCAATTGTTTCTGTAAATTTCCACTGACCAGGTCTTTCAACTCGTTTAAAAACCTCTGTACAAATACAAATCAATAGTACCAAAATAACCTTTGTATTGAGCCTTACAAAAGTTGCCTGTATGCTGCATAGGCTAGACAACTAATAGTGTATCTCACGTATCTATGCTA
>JAYJLX010018999.1:0-17498 GCA_036873525.1 Chalinula nematifera | reverse complement strand
GGGACATCTTAAACTGTCCGTAGTAGAGAGGTGTTCGTTATTTCAAGGTCCGTTTTAGAGAGGTTCCACTGTACATACAAACTTGCATACATGTACATGTATGCCTGCTTTGGCTGTTTACTACTATAACACATGCCTTAGACTATGGAAGGAGAGCCAAGGATGTATTGTTTCTTGGTATTTAGGATTCACCCCTTCCAATTTCTATGGCTAACCATTAATTGTATATAGGCTTCATTGTGTACTTAGTCTTTTGAATGTTTTTTTTTTGTATTTTCTAGCACAAAGCACTGTGTTGTCATTATAAAGATCGAGCCTCTATTATATGTGATGTTATACAAGTTTATAGTGGAGCACACGGTAAAACTATGGTCTTTACCAGTACCAAGAATGAAGCTAATGAATTGGCTTTAAATTCAGTACTCAAACAAGAATGCCAGGTTGATATATAATAGTGTTGTAAAGAATGGCTGTAATGTATGGTTTTATTGTCAACATTGGTTTCTTGTTGCGTACCATAGGTTCTTCATGGTGATATTCCCCAGCAGCAACGAGAAATAACACTAAAGAGTTTTCGGGAGGGAAAATTTCCTGTATTAGTTGCTACTGATGTCGCTGCTCGCGGGCTAGACATACCTGAGGTTGATCTAGTAATACAGTGTGAACCGCCTTCAGTGAGTTTGTAGCTTTACTCTTTAGCCTGGTTTATACTTGAATTAATACCAATAATTTGTACAGTGTATTACACACGTTAGCCATAGGAAATACTATAATCAAGCTAGGTATTTTGGAGCAGTATAGGTTTTGGCAAATTATACTGACAATGTTTCTGGCAGTAGATTCAAATCAGCTCTAACGCCAAATCTTAATTTCCGGCTCTAGTATGTTTCATTCACCTTAAATAATCGTCTAAGAACTCTTCAAAGCACGTCATATAAAAACATGTACTGTATGTATGCAGATTAGTTTTTTTAAATAACACCACCGAGTCCTCCTAAGCAATGCACACGTGTAATAAATAATAGATAACCTCGCTTACAATTGATAGATTTATCAAAAATCGAAGAAACAGCAATTTCAACCAAATTTTACCAAAATTTAGTACAATTTTGTCTCGTCTGTGTAAATGAATAATTCTACAATTTCATATATAAACCTTGTGCAATGTAATTTTTGTGTATATTAAAGGATGAAGACCCATAGATATGTAGAAAGATTTTGAAATAGAATATTGTTTACCACCTGCTATTGTGGAAAGCTAAAATAGTATGGTACATGTAATTTTATGCAAGTTGGGTTTGGTGTAAAATCAGATATTACACATTTTTTTGAGTCAATAAACTAGGTTTTCATATTGTACACAACTCACTGGTTATGTCAGACGCAACACGCAGTGTAAGATTGAATCTAATTTCATCTTGTGATCGCGTGTATCTAAACAGTGAGTTGCATGTGCACTGTATTATAAACCTAGCAATAGACATTCTAGTAAATTCAGACAGGATTTACCTGAGATGTGATGTATTATTGATTGGAGTATTGATAGTGCTTTATTTTATTGTTAGGATGTTGATGCGTACATTCATCGCAGTGGTCGTACTGGTCGTGCTGGCAAGACAGGTGTCTGTGTTATGCTATATAAACCAGCACAGGAGTTTCAGATTCCATATGTCGAGAAAAAATCGGTATGTTCCCATTTAGTTTGCACTGTATCTGTTGATCAGAAATGTAGTATACCCTTTCTGTACCTGTGTTATGCCTAGCATGGTATCTGAGATGGTTTTATTTAAACTAAAATACCATCAAATGGTCGTTTAAAATGCTTTTCTTTGATAATTTGAGTGGTAAAATAGCTCTGTATGGGGTAAATTTCATTTTGAGGTTGTTAGGGTCGACCGGACCACCATGGCAGAACACTGATGTGCATGTACGTGTATATTATAAATGACATACAGTATTGTGAATATTAAAAGCATTAGAGATTGCCTGCATGCACAAAAATCTCAAATATTTATGAAGAACTGCATGCTGTGCTAATTTTAATAGTTAAATTTTAATTATGTCCACTTTATATACCAAAAATTTCTGTTTTATTTAATTGCACGCAAAAAAATATGTGTTGTATAATTATATGTAATTTCAAATTAATTAAGTGAAAAGATTCCAAGAATACCGTAATAGCTATAGTTTTTAGTGGGAATTATTCTAGTACTATAATATGTGTATGTGGTTTGGCTTGCATGATTGTTTATTCATGATTATTTATGGTATGCTAGCTTTACTGGACTACAGTATAGATGTACATGTATGTACGTATGTCGTGGTATTGTATAATACAGTCTGCATGTACCAGCTGTTTGTGTATAATACTTTACTATTAATAGTATATAATACATAGGTTGAAATCAATTTTCAGATGAAAAGCTAGCTACATGTACATGTATTTGATGATTAATATTGTCATGTGAATTAAGAATCATTGTATTGTCTGTTTCCATAACATAGGGTATCAGTATTCAGTATATTGGACCACCAACACGTACTAATGTTGTTCATCAAGCAGGACTGGATGCTATCAAGTTAGTATGCATGTACTTCCATGATCCTGTACCTAATAATTGCATGTGCTGTGCTTTGTACTGCAGTTGTTTTTCAAGGCCAATTACATAAATGTGCACATATTATTTTACTTCTAGATGCATCGAATCAGTATCAGATGATGTGTTGCATTACTTTCACGAAACTGCTACAACATTAATCAATGAGAAAGGAGCTGATAAGGTATTGTGTGCTGCACTGGCATATATCAGTGGATTCAGTGGGGTTCAGTCACGCTCGCTATTAACAGCAGAACAGGTTTCATCATACATGCACATCTTCAATAACATCAAGTACTGTACGTATGTAGAGTTTTTATGCATTAACTACAGCCTTTGCAATAGACTATGCATGCTAAATGTTCATTTTGTCCTTGGCGTTCTTCTCATGTAAGCATGAAATCAATATTTTAATGTTCTTTAAAGGTTATCGCTGATTGAAAAATCCTCAATAAGTTAAGTATGGCATATTCTGTAGTCTTATGCATGTGGAAATATACAGAGGTTGTAGTCAATGTGATCGGACTTTAGTTATGGTATGGCTGATTTTAGGGATTCACAACATTCATGTTGACAGCTGACAGGGAAATACGCAGCCCGGGTTATTTTTGGAAAGTTATTGAGAGACAGTAAGTTAATACTGTACATCAGTAATATTACTTATTGATTCCCATCCTACTACTACATTGTTCTGAAGTATTTGTACATTTCTTTAGATTGTTTTCCTAATGATTGTGCAGGTAGTTATAATCCTGTATGCCACCCTCGCCATTCAAACCATGGAATAAAATTTTTGGGGGGGTGTGGAGTGTATGGGATATGTGTGTGTTAATGCCCTTACTTGCTTTAAACTGGTTGTTGCCTGCAACCAAGAGGTGTAATCACTTCAAACTTATGAGCATCCAGCCTATCACTATCAATGTCTGATTTTTCCTTGAGTATCTCGATTGTTTGCAAGTTATTCATTGTACCGTAATATTGTTTGTTTCTAAACATATCTTTTACTCTCGTAAGTCATAACTTTTCATAGCGACCACGTGATGTTTTCCTTTATCAGTTTTGTCATGTGTTTGCCCGTCACTAATTCTACTGTTATAAATAATTATTTCTCGATGGCCAAGTTTTGTCATTTAAATTGGAGTTTCAATGCCTTTTATGTTTCAGTTTGAATGCAAAAGCTATGATCGTGTTTTTTTATGCAATTGGTTTACTTTTACTGCATGTGTATAGCTTAGTAACTAGAGCTCCATGTAAATGGTAGATTTGTATAAGTATTTATCACTCTGATTCAGGGTTTATGCTCGTTGTGCGGTATGGTAAAGTTTGTGCTTTATAATTATTGCAATAGATTTTTTAAAAGAAGGATTTTAATGATATAATTATTGTTAGATTCGGTGATGCAGTGAAGGATTGTGTACGCGGTATGAGGATGTGTGATGGTAATAAGGTAATCATGATGGTTGTTTGTTATTGTTACTTGTTTGTGGTTTATCTGTGGTGGAAACATGTTTGTGTTCATTGAATTGAATTTATACTTAGAAGTTGTACTATAGTCTATATAGTAGTGCCCTGATAGTACGTTTGTATGTACGTGTTTGTAATGTCATAAAGTACTGTCATACTGAGTGCCTTATTGTTGGTATGTCACTTTAAGGTAGTAGTGAAGCCACAAGTCCTTGTATGTGTGTACACACACACACAGCAAGTTTGTGTATATAGTAATTGTACAAATTACTGTCTCTAATGATGATCACTGATTTAATATACATGTATTTGTGGTGGGTGTTGGTCAGTTTAACTAATTCATGAAATTATTACTGCAATGATGCTCGCAATATTAGAATCTTGGCATGATATTTTTCATGACAATTATTTTTATTGCAATAGGGTGTGGTATTTGATTTGCCCAAAGATGCAGCAAAGAGTTTAAAGGTACATATATATATATGTTTGTATTGTGTGTGGAATTCATGAAGTGCATGAATTTAAATATCCTGAGAGTAAAGCTGGGTTGAAAGGTTTATCTAGTTGGACTTGTTCAATAGACCCAATGCATGATGATGTCATGGTATAATTATAATAAGTACAGCAGCCATATTGGTGAACCTTTTAGTAGGAAAATATTGTTTTTATTAGAATACAAAGGAGTCATTGCATCCACTCACGTCTTCATATTATTCTGCATCGTATGTTTTGGTATTTAAAGATGATGAAATCTCTGAAATTGCGATAGAAACTAGCCAAAATCCCTACACCTTGGTGAACCATGGGGTGTCGACATGACAGAAATATCCAATAATTAATGCACGGAAATACACTGGAATATTTTAACTACTTACATGTAAGTAACATGCAATGAGTCTATAGCAGTGTTAAATGGTTCCCTAAATACCTGTACTTGCTTTAATGCTAAGTTAAGTCTCCAGTTGTCCACTATTTTCAGATAATTGTATATTGTTGTTTACTTGAATAGAATAATTGTGGTGACTGTGGTGGTGGTGTTATATTGAGTCAACCAGATACTCTCCCTGTTCTAAAACCACGTTCAATGGAGTATTATAGTAGACAGCACCAACAGGCTCGTGCTCGTAGTGGAAGGTGGCACAGTAATAGAGGTGCTGGTGGAAACAACTCACGGAGAACTAAGACATTTTAATTATCAAAAATCATTAATTTTAACGTATTTATTCGAGTTTTTAACTTGTTCAAACCTGTAGATTGTTCAGCTAAAAAGGAGGGTTCATGGCTATAAAGCTGCATGGAAAATAAATATTTCGAGTTGCGGTGGAAGTGGGGCAGGGTTTACTTGTATAAATATGCGCAAATAATATACAGTTCCCTGATCGCTAGTGTTGCCTGTATGTTGTGTCCTAAGTAACGAAGATGAATTTCAGTGGCGAAGTCACTTTAGAAGAAATAGAAGACATCGCTGTACAGATGTCGACAATGCGTGACGGACCGTACCCTTTTAATGATGTCGAAGAGAAAGAACGGGAAGTAATCCACAGCAATCGAGTCAAATTGACTGATTACATTCACGATCCTACGGTTCTCTTTCCATACATGAAAGAAAGTGACGTTTTCAGCGTCTTCGATTGCGAAATTATCAAAGGTTTGTAAAAAAAGAAAGGAAAAAGTAGCTCCATGGATGCTCTTTGCACACTGGCCGCAGTTAGGTAGATTACATGCATGATTATTATAATATGCTTATCATAGGTGAAGCTGTGCCTCATAACAAGGTAGACAAGTTTCTAGACTTGCTCCTCACCAAAGGTCCTAAAGCCATTGGTGTTTTCCATGAAGCCCTGGGGAAAACTTACCCTGGTTTGTTTGACTACCTAACCCGATTGTTCACTAGTAAAGGAATTGATCTTCCAGAAAGTAGAAGAAGTATGTTGCATTATCTGGGGTTGATTATATGTCACCATAAAGAGTATCAATGGATTTAGTAATAGTTATTATACATGCATGTATGTAATATGAACAGTAAATGTTTAACATGGAAGAGTACGTACTCAAAAGAAACTGTACTTGTACATATGTAACAAGTACAATCCTAATGTACTTTAAAAGTAAATGCAATAACGTTTTTGTTTAACGGGTAATGTTTACTTTTACTTTCTAAAATGATGTTGCAAGTACAGGGATTGAATTATTCTATAATACTTTGTCTTTCAAAGTGCGACCAGCTAGTCAAACAGATCATTCTGATGTGCTATTGGGTGGATATGAAACCTCAGCTGATTCATCAACTCATCTCACGAATACTGCTGGTTCTGGTGATCACCATACTCTTAAAGGACAGCGATACTCATCCAGTAAGATATGATTTTGGCGGTCTAATCCTTACTATTTCAATTATTCAGTTTATCTGATATATGCAGTGTGCACATGCATGTACATAACTGTGTCATTATGAGTTTACCCCCAAATATGTATAATTATACTTGTTTCTATAGTGGTACAAGCTTGTGTGCATCTCGTTCATTCATGCATGCATACATGCCTCAATTCATTGTATTGCTGTGTAAACCCACTATACCTATGGTTATATGCAGCCTCAAGCATGGTCATCCAGCAGCCAGTTCTGTATCAGTAGATATGCAATATTCGATCAATTAACCATAACTCTGATGAATGGTATTTGAAACAAGTGTTTTAAGTTACATTAGCTGATATCTATGAGCCCATAACGCGTGAGCCTAATGAAATTTAATATCCCGTACTTCATGGTTGTGTATAAAGTATCATGGCATGATCTGAAAACTGAATGTAATTTTTGTTTGCATTAGTTACAAGGGAATATTCCTGTTGTGCAAACCTTAAATGATTGCTTATAGCCTCTCTCGATTAGCCCCGATATGGTGTTACAATCAATAAGAGCTAAAGGATGACCCATTGTTTGGAATACTATAATGTGCTGAGTGTATGCATATAATCGTATGCTGTTTATAGTTATAGCCATTATAACGAATTCTTTCCACACTGTGAAATCAACTTGTTACTGTCAGTGTAACCGAACTATAGTTTATTTTTTTTGTTTCATCTCGTGCATACCGTATAGACGATATTCAGGAGGATAATCCATGGAAGAAACAAATGAGTGTTTTAAGCAGGAGGGGGATGACTGTTAGACGGAGTCTGGACTTATTGAGTAAGCAACTGGAAACTATTCAAACAGAACGAAATGAACTGAAGAACACACTTTCAGAGAAGGAGAAAGAGATTTCTGATCTGTTGAAGTGAGCTGAAGAACTAGCAGTGAACCATCACCAACCAATTAGCTTAATTATGTAGGGCTGCACCTAATTGAATGCTATTAATAGCTATCTGTCCTGTGACGGAATTCATATATACTATATATATACACTAGCTAGTATTATATACTATGTTATATACATCAGGTACATGATACATATCATACTATATATTGTATGATTTTAATGTATAATTATTATTTCGCTTACTGTTATGGGAAATTGTTGAATGTATGGAAATATTTTTCATGTTTTCATTAGGTCTAAGGAAAAAAATCATGATGATCTACTAAACATTACACAACATTATCAGGACCTTTCAAAGGAACTCTTACACTTGCGTGAGACACTTTCTATGGGAGGAACTCATGTTAGACTAATATTGTGAGTGTTTCATTGTCTGTGACCGTCAATCTACTCTTTTTAGAGAGTACAAATTGAGAAAATGGCTGTGGAAAGAGAGTCTATTCAGGCTGAGTATGATGCTTTGGAAAATGACTACACATTAGTTCAGTTGGAGCTACGAGCTGCAAGAGAAAGAATCATCAAACTAATGGGTCACTTGGAAAGAAGTGAATCACTGGTGGCGTTTGCACAAGAGGAGAGAGATGCAGTTCAGCATAAGGTACAAGCACTGTACACATAGCTGCTTACTCATAAGATACATACATACCATATGTGTATACTGCTTTATGTACTGGTGATCCATGTTTAGCAGATTTTTTCTTGTGTAATAATTAATTGATAGTGTATTATTTTGATCATTTTTTATTTTCATTGTTTTAGTAATAATGGTAACATACTTATATTTAGTCTGTTCATATGTTCACCATTTCACCGAAAAAAAAATCTAAATGAGTAAATTGACTAGTCTATTGTATATGTTTATACTGGTACACTACACAGTATTGGTGTGCTGCTAAGCATGTACTTTGTGATTCGATGTAAACTTTAGTAATATCGTTGTCCTGTTTGTGTGTATACATGTAGTCACAAACAAAAGGGTTAGTGTTTACTGTTACAGTGTTTATTGGTTGTATATAAAGTATGTAATGTTGTGTTTGTCCTTTTTAGGAATCATTTCCTACTTTAGCAATGAAATATTCATCTCATACATGTTTCGTATACTAATACAATTAAACACAATAATAATTAAAATCTTGATGGTTTGTTTGCATTGGTGTGTGTGCTTTGATTAAACCAGTTTCAGCTTGTAGTTAACAACTTTTTTTCATCATCAGTTAAACCAATTGGAAGGCCAGTTACAGAGGGAAGAAAGAAAACAAATTCGTATTCGTGAGGGAACCACAGGTGGTAGGAGTGAGATAGACTTCCTGCATAAACAAATTGAAAAGGCAAGTGAAAATATTGATATTCATATGCTTATATATGATACTTTAGTAGTTTTTGCATAATTAATGTTACAACAGCAATTAATGTTACATCTATTCATAGCATAAACGGTGCCTCCAGGTTGTTCCATATACTATTAGTGTTATTTAGTCCTGTGCATTATACGAATTAGTTTCATCTTCTATTCATATAGTGTAGTTGCTTACAAAATAGCCAAATACATGTTGTGGTAGTTATAAGTGCATGTTTTAATCTAAACATTACTTTATTTAAACATTATGTGTATACGCACATGCATAAAACTTGATAATTGACCATTATGAATTAGGGTGGTGTATGGGTATATAGTAAACACCTTTACAATACATGTACAATATACACACCTTAATTCCAGTTATGTGGAATTTGTGTCAGACAAATCATCCAATAGTTTGTTTAATAAGTAAGAAGGCAAAAGGGCAAGCTTTCCATTATTGACCCTCATATATAACCCATGTAGTTACATTTTTAAATATACAAAATAGTTTTCCAGTTATTAGTGAGCTGATGGGAACAATTGTTAAAATTATTTCTATGTTATTGGTTAATTGATGTTTTTTCATTGACTATGTAGTTTCAAAAAGATTTGGAGCAATCTCGTAATGAGTCTGTTGATCTAACAGAACGACTAAAAGTTGCTAGACATGAGAGAAGTCAAGCTCTTGATGAGAAAGATGAAATAGTAAAGAAGATGTATCTAGAAGAACAGGCTAGGAAGAAGGCAGAAAATGAGGTTGTTAGTTTGTTTTGATAGAAGTATAGATGATGATGATCGATGGTGATTATTGCGTTCTTTAATTTAGGTCAAGCAGCTTCGTAAACAGCTCAAAGACCATGACAGTCACTCTAGTGATGGTTCATTTGTTTCCTACCCATACTCCACTACATCCGATGTATGTTCATTATTCATACTGTTGCGTGTTGTTGTTACAGACCACGTATATATTTGATACAATTTTGATTATGCTTGCTTTGTTTCCCTTTCAAGATGATTGTGGAAATGGAGGATTTCACTACAGTAATGCAAGTATCTGAAAGTATGCTGTTATGATAAACGATGTGCTGTATGATCACATTATTTAACTACTCACTGTTATATATAATATATAGATATGGGAATGACTCTTGGGCTTGGTGTTATTGTAACCAATGTGTCTGAGGGTGGGTTGGCAGGTAAAAGTGGCCTCAAAAATGGTGATCAGTTGTTTGAGGTAATTATGCATTTTCCATATAGTGCTTATAGATGATAATTATAAATATAATTATTATGTAGGTGAATCATATTGATGTCACATCTGACCGTGATCCACTAGACCTATGTAACAGGTTACTGCACAACGCATCTAACCTGGTCACATTACTGATACGGCGACCCATCATTATTAACAAGCATCATTCCAATAATGTTGGGGGTGGAACACATCAAACACTACCATCCAGGATTATTCAAATGCCAAGTCGTAATGATAGTCAAATCAACAAGAGTTCAACCATTGAAAGATTTCAATTGGTCAGTATCAAACTTTAATAGTGTCAGAATGGGTTATGTTAATGAGAGAGGAAGGAAGGGGAAGGGAAAGAGGGATGGCAAGGGGGAGGGGAGGGAAAAGGGGAGGGGTAGGGGGTGGGGGAGGGGAGGGAAAAGGGGAGGGGTGGGGGAGGGGAAGAGAAAGAGGGATGGGGAGGGGGAGGAGGAGGGAAAGAGAGAAGGAAGACATGCACAGAAGATGACCCTCAGAGTGAGAGAGAATTTGAAGTTTTCATTGCTGACAAGCTAGGATTAAATACAAAGATACATGTACATAGTATATATCATCAATATAAGTAACCTGGTAATGTCTCCGTCATTCACTGCATACAGCCATTGACAGATAATAGCCACTATGGTGGCAGTGCAACATCCACTCCATCATCTGGATTCATTACATCTCCATGTTCAATAATGAGAGGTGGTAACGTACCTTCCTCACTTGGTTTTTCCACTCTATCATCAACCACATCTGCAACTACTGACAGCAAAGGGGATTTAATCAGGGTTAGCAGCACCATTCAATCCATTATATAATGTAGTATAATTATATAGTGTATGATCATCCATGAATAAGCAGCCATGCATGCATAGCTAATCTGATTGTATTTTATTTGTAGAGTCAGTTCTCGGAAATGAGTGGTAATGGAGTGTTGAATATAAGAAAGAAACGAACTAAAGCTCGTCATCTGGATTCTGATGATGGTCTCAATGGTAGTGTGGTGAGTTGCTATTGTATACAATGATTACCCAAAGGAATGTCTATATTTTTATTACATCAGACCAGTTCCTCCGATGATGGTAACAGTGATCGTAGTGATGGGTTAATACACAGCCCTGTTCACAACCATACTATGTTTGATGTTGAGGACATCGATATACCATCTTCAGTAACACGCCCACCAACTATAGTTGGTTGTGAGGAGTTATTTGGAGAAAGTGCAGAGTTCCCACAGCCTCGTCAAGACACCAATACCACCATTAAGGTACACTAAACCCATACTAATAATGATCAATGTTCATATGCTTTGCTATTATCCACACAGCCTGTGTATTTGGATCCTAACACATCTCGTCCAGCGTATCAGCAAATGATTAGTTCACCGGCTAGTTTTTCACCACCTGAAGTAAAACCTGAATCACCTCATTCTTTGAGAAGGCAAAAAGCGCGAAAGGTGATTAGGATGATAGCTAGGATGCACAGTGGTATATAATATATGGCTGTTGGTTTATGTATAGTGGCAGCAGGGTCAGCGACGGTCACAGTCACTGGTTGACATGCCTGATAACATAACAACAGATAGAGCTGAAGAGGCTGTGTTTAAACAAGACGAGATTCAAATGTTACAGTTAGTTACTATATAGCCAGGGCTGCATGTGTTTGTATGCATGGATTAATTGCATGGATCCCATTGTTTAATTAATGGTCTATAAAATACCACCAGACCAGTTCAATGGGTTTGCTTACAACTTTAAATTATATAGAAATTGTTGTGTAATTGACTAATCATATTCGCATTGATTGAGGGTTCTCTTATGTTTTTTCCATTACTTCTTTGTTGGACATGATATTCCACACTAGCTAGTTACAATTTATTTTGTACTGTTAAGTGTATATAATATGCTATCATCCACTAATATTGATTCCTTTTTCAGAATGAGAAGGATTGTGTTGCCCTGGGGTAAACTCAGTGATTGTGTCAAGATGGTTGGTGGTAGAGGACGTGGTATTTTCTTTCATACTCTGAAGCCTGATACTAAAGGACTAAAGAGTGGGGATCAGCTCATTAAGGTATGTGGGCAAATTCAACTGCCAGAAATATGTGTTTTCGTAAATATGATTTCGAAAACCTTTGAAAGTTGATTAGTTAGAATTGTTTATAATTACAGATAGGATCAGTTGTTGTTGGTCGTATGACGTATGCTGATGCAGTGTTAGCCATACAGGAGTACTGTCAGAAGGGAGAACAGTGTATGATTACTGTCCATGCAAACACTGAAGGTTTGTTATTATTTCGGTATATTTGTATTGTAATTGTTATAACATCTTCCATTTTAGCTTTTGCAAAGTTGCCTTCTCTGGAGTGTCGTGATAACTTTTATATTAGGTAATAAAATATTCTTATTTAATCCAAAATAGCTTCAGCTTTATTTCGTTTTCATCATTAGGACATTGTTCAGCTATAAGCAACAAATATCACCAGGGGAACTGCTGTTTGCAAAGGGTGATATATTCCATGTTTATGATACTCTACCCAATGGTGTAAAGGATTTTTGGCGTGCGAAGCGTATTAATCAGAATGGAGACGAAACTGAAGAAGGCAATCTTCCACTCGTGCATAAGTTATCCAGTTGGATGGCTGCAGCTCCCAGCAGCTTTTCAACATCCTTACCAAGTATTTTTCGCATTGCGTTTTCTAATAAGAGGCTGGCTAGTGCCACTGGAACAGAGAACTATGACATTGACATTGGGCGCAGCAGTGTGTATGACCTCTACCAACCTGTTAGAAGAATTCATTGTATGAATTATATGTTTCATTGACCTTATAATGTATCATTATTGTTGTTACTATAGTCCAGTATCCGCGACCTGTGGTTATACTTGGTATCGGAGATAATGAGGTCACTCAAGCTCTTCACCTTGAATCTTTATTCTCCTTGCCACCTGTTTGTGAGTGTAATTCTGTACTTGATAGCATATTACATGTAGTTTTGAAGCTGTTGTTACAGTGGAACCTCTGTAATCAGGGTACTCTGAATTAAGGACACTTCTGTACACTGTCTGAGTTCCCAAAAGTACATTTTTTTCATACTTAAAAGACTGTTGAAAATAGGACACCCCTCTGCACTTTATGTTGACCAAATGGTGTCCGCAATAGAGAGTTTCCACTGTATGTTAATTACAACGTAGTTCAATATTTCTCTTACTGTTGTGATGGCTATTTAAAATGTTGGTTGGAATGTTCCAGATGAAAGCTAAACCTTTTATTCAACTAGATCAAAAGAATGAAAAATAGATTGATTATACATACAATTTCCCTCTGTAGTTATTTTGGTATTTGAAAATTGTCTGTTTGCTAGTGGTCCAAACTTGTTTAACAAAACAAGTTTAATTGGAGCTTGTCTATTGCAAATGTTCTGAAAGACCAGTAAAGCGTGACTCTTTTGCAACATTGTTCTCAGTGAACTTAGTCAATATTGTACACTTGTAGTGCATCTTTAGTCATTTTGCAGCGATACAGCGTATGTATTCCTAAGTAGGCACATCAGCTTGTATCCCCGCAGGAAGAACTTGTAGTTAAGTATCTACTTAAATAAAAATGTACACTTGTGTAGTATCTAAATAACATTTATTCACACGTGTATGCATGCATGCATGCACTTGTATATCCACCTAATTAAAACACGAATTTATTAATAATTTAAGCACTTATGTGTAAGTATATGTTTAATTTCCCAATTGCACGTAATTACAACCAATTACTGTATATACATGTACACTTGTTATATGTCTCAATGAAAGATCAAAGGAATTAACAGATTACAAATCTTGTGTACCACTGTGACTCATCCCAGCCATATGGTACATCACAAATCACAATTGTACCATGACCAATTCCGAATAGGGAAAAAGCCAGAGTGGTACATCAATATTGTACCACTCTTTGTGGTTTGTGGTGCCAAAAAGCATCACAATGTTTAAAATAAAGTCTTCTAATTATAGACCATGGGTGGTTGGACTAGCCACTCCCGACTTCCCGAGTCTAACACATCTCGTTCAACGTATGGTATGGACAAGTCTGCTTTTATACTAGCCAACAGGCCATCTCTATAGCAGGTTTGATTTAGCATGTGCAAACTATTACCTTACCCATGCCACAATCAATAACTTAACCCGTGAAATATTGGAGATTATAATGGCTGACTGGCTATCTTCATTTCTTTGTGTTTTGTTGCTAAAAGAGTGTTCTAAAGGCCCAAGGTTTCTTTCAGAAGACTTTTAACACTAGCTGTCAATTCTTTTTCAAGTTTCTCATTCAGGTATATGACAAAAAAATTAATGCATGGCTCTTTTGTGTAACATTGGATCTGTTCGCACTTGCTTCCAGTCTCGGGGCTAAAAATAGAGCACTCGGCTTCGCCTCGTGCTCTATTTTTAGCATCTCAACCGGAAGCTCATTCATACAAATCCGATGTTACACTCGGAGCCATGCACTATTACTTGATGACTTGTTTTTAAATCATTCATGGTTGTAATCACAAGTGTATTGAATCGTAGTGATACAACTTATTATTTAACTAAAATAACAAATGCATTATTGATGTGTAAATACCTGTGTTGTTATGATAATATATCGGTATAGTGAAGTATTTAATTACTGTAATAATATATGTTTTGCTTTACATGTGCAGGTACGCTCACTTCCTTGGCAATGATTGAAGATCAATGTTCAAATGGTAACATAATCTTACGAAGGACAGGGGAAAATATTCGTTATTGTAAAGTGGCTGATGTACATTCCATAGCTCAGGAAGTAAGCATATTCACTGTTATTATTATTATTATTATTGCAGTGTTACTGTATTTGCATGCAATAGGAACAACATTGTCTACTGTTTATTGATCCATCCCAACTCAAGAACACTTCATTGACTAAGTTATATCCAATAGTGATATTTCTTCACACTACGAAGCCCAGCAATTTGTCAAAGTATGTCAGTGCTATGTTGAAGCAGTGTAAAGCTGGATTCAGAATGCGACGCTAGAATGTTATGCAACGGCGCTGGAATAGAAGTTTTGTTCTATTCTTCCGTTACCTCTGCGTCAATCAATGTCATGATTACAGAAAATATCCTGAAATTTCCTGTGTGTTCAATATTGAGAATCCAGCTTTATACTAGTAGTAATGGGTATACCAAACAGTAGTGGATGGCATGTAAGGTAATGTGTGGACCACAATACATACCAGGTATTGTAGCTACAACTAAAAGCTTATTGAACCTTTAGCAACCAAGAGGTTACTATTACGTATTAAGCTTTGTCAAAAAAAAGAATGAAAGAAAAAAAACTCCTTGCAGTGTTATAGTACTGAATTTAATGGCCATTAAGCCTCATTACAATTATGTGGAATTCATTGGTACTAGTTAAAGTATTTAAAATATTGTGTGTATTATATTTAGGATTAAAATATTCAAGGCATCTCCTGAAATTGTTCAGAAATACTTAATTGATGTGAAAAGCCTCGAAGAAGATTACGCCAATTACTTCACAAGTATGTAGCATAATGTTAATGGGAATTATTCATTACTCTTAAACGGATAATTGGAATATACGGTTGGGGTGGGTACACATTAATTAGAAGCATTTATTGCACTAGGTTGTAAATGTCAATTTTTGTCTTGCTTTTTTCCTGTCATTGTTACTCGGTTGCATGTGAAATTATCACAACAAACAGGTTAGTAATTTATTGTTTACTGGAATAAAAGTTATATTGAGCGCGCCTATATACGATTTTCACCATAAATTCCTAAGATGCCCATAAAGTTCATCAATGTAATTCCTGTACTTACCTTTCCTCAAATATTTATTTTTCTTTGCTGAGAAATGTATGAAACATGAGATACAAACAGTATTAACCAGTCAATTTCTTCCATACAAACCAGTGTAATGAATGCTTCCAATTAACGCAATCGACCGTATATTTTAATTATCAGTTTAGAGTAATAAAAAACTCTGTTGTTATACTATATATTGTACGTAATCATTATAATTGTTATCATAATTTTTTTATTATATATGGTTTAGCATGTTCTTTTACACTTCATAATACTACTATTCCTCCAAAATTTTGTCGTGCCAAAATGGTTCAATGCGAGTTCGATGCCATCAAACTGCTTCAGACAAATCAAATTAATGTTAATGTAATCAATTCAGGACAATTAATTTTTTTAACAAAATGTAGATGACTTTCACCTTAGTTATAGGATAAGCGTTAAAGTGTCTTGTGTTTTCATCCTGTCACGTGACTTCTTGAAGAAACCACAGCCGCCATGTTGGTGTAGAACTTTGTACTGATTGAGACGGGATTCGTAGCCAAAATACTTATTTTTAAACACGTAAGGGAAACTTGGCTATATAGTTACATTATTTTGTTTATTCATATTATTATACATCATTGCATATATACCCAAGTGGTTGAAACAGCTAGTCAATTTTCTGCAAAATGTGGATAAATTAAGCACTTGCTACTCGTTCAATGCAAAGTTGTACACCAACATAGCCGCCACCATTTCCGTTTATTTCCGTATATTCGTTAGTCAGGTGACCGATGAAAACGCCCTATTCTTTTTATTTTTAAAATCAGAGGCAATTTGAATTTTTGGAGGAATTGCAGTATTATTAACTATGCTAGTTCATGACGAACGTAAATTACACGGATCCCACCTTATCCCCCTTTCCAGCTGATATTATTTAACTGTTCCTCTCTTTTCATGATGGAAGGGGAGCAGTACTTCAGTGCCATCCCCTCCCCCTCCCCATGCACCCATCCCTCCCCTTTCTCCTCTTCTAATTGCTGTGATTAAACATTTTAACTGATCATGTATTTAATAATTGGCATATATGTATGCATTATCTATGATATGCACTTGTTACTAAAGGTCGTATAGAATTCAGTGGTCAACTAGAGACTGTAGTGAAACAAGTCAAGTTAGAGATTAGCCATCAACAGAACACACCATTATGGGAGGAAGATACTTCAGCTATATAACACTACTATTCGACAATAACTAGCAACACTACTTCAACTCAGCTTAGATATTCAGTGTATTTCAGTTTAACAATTTATTATTATTGCTTTTTAAATTTATGTCATTCCGATTCCCCATTGGTCTTTTACATTGTAAACTTCACAAAACAAAACCAACCCGCCCCGCGCGCGGCGCGACCGATCACGCGATCAGCGCAGCCACGCCTCTAGGTCAGAAGGTGTGGCAGGTGAACTATTGAAAAGATGTCTGGTAGTGGAGAACAAGAGGACGAGTTTGTTGTTTCAGCTCAAGCTGTTCAACTAGAGAAGAAACAGGAAACCAAGGAATTGTGTCAAGATATGTTTGAAAAGATTGCTGATTATGTAAGCGGAGAACTAGCAGGTATGTATCATCTCTAGCATAGATTATGGTTTTATTATCTATGTCTCTAGCTACTGCTTAGTATTATATATA
>JAYJLX010018888.1:0-17516 GCA_036873525.1 Chalinula nematifera | reverse complement strand
GTGGCCAAACGCAAAACTACGTCAATGATGAATAAAAATTGATCCAAAAAGTCTACATCCAAAGATTTGATAAGCAACAACCTGTTTTGTGAATGTCTAGCCCACGCATATCGGACACTACCTTAACAATAATAATAACAACTAATAACAACAACAATAACAATTGACAGAAGTTAAATTTGTCAACCCGTCAAATTAATTCTTTCGTCAATAAATCCACTATACAGTATACTAAACAAAGCAAACCACATTGTGTATCCATGAACCCATGACTGCATGCTACATGTACATGTATTATGACCCAACATATAATACAAACTTCCTGGTCACTAAAACTTTATGTAAGGGTACAACGTGACCTGTATGCGGCCTTCTAAACAAAACAAAGTACTAGTCTGGTACCCCACCCATTTGCTTCCAGTAATGGTTTGAAGAACGTAAACTCTTGACTTGTTCAACTGGAATGCTGTGATTGATGATGTTTTGCTAAAGGGACGGGCTTGTAATCAAAGATCCATAGTTAAGAAACAAGATAAGTGGGTGCGGCTCATGACGTTTTAAAATCAAGCGATCTGATTGGGCTGCAATTATAGTTGCAGTGTGTACGAGTCGAGAGTTTACGTTCTCCAGACCATTACTGGAAGCGAATGGGCGGGATACAAGACTAACAAAGTACAGTACCAGCTAATTGATAGCCACCTTTCATGGGGGGTATACTATGCCTTTTGATAGGAATATCTTCATTGTCAAGAAGGTTCTGCTTTCCTGTACAAATCTGCATGTTATTATTATCGGCTTAGTCCTGTACCTATGACATTTGCAGCAATATTAAAACAGATATATTATATATATATAAATCTACATAGAAACAAACAAAAAAATACCTGTTTAAAATGACACCAACTGTAGAGTCGACGTACGTACTACGTACACATGACCAATTAACCACCAAAGACCAAAACCACGACTAAAATGATGAAGACGTGACAAGTGAAGAGAAAAGACTGCTGAATTTGGCGCGCACATGACCGGGTCTATAGAAACCACGCCCATATGAGCTGAAGAAGTACGTACGTACGCGTACTGGCTCCTCGACTGGCTCTCTATGCTCTGTGGGGTTGGAGAGTACTGGACTTGATCTAGGTGTAAAGATCTGAAGGCAAGGCAACGTAAGCTTAAGACTCTAGGAGACAGGAGACGGGGTAGTAAAAGAGGGAAATCCGTAAAGCTCGCCGGGTCTGAGGTAATCATACTTGGCGTCACGGTATGAATACATGATCAGCCCAAACAATTAAATGCAACCTAAAGTAATCATAGAGCTTGTAAGTGTACTGTCCATGATTATAGTCTTCCTATGATAAATGCTGCTGTATTGCATGCGTTGTACCTTGTTGTGTTGAATTATCCTCCAATCAGATTGCATTAAGGGTTTTGAATTAGCCGCCTGCACATATTACTCAGTAGTACTGATAATTAGGAATTTTTTATTGTTTATTATTATCTCTACCCCCACTTGTGTAGATTTGTGTAGTTATTTTTATAATCTTATACTGGGACAACATCTGAAATTCTGATTGTTAATGCTAATTGCCATGGTGTGGCAAGCCTTAAATGTAGTGTATGCCGGTCTCTCTATATGTTCAATTTTAAACACCGTGTAGTATTAAGGCTGATTCACACTACAAACGTAACGTTAACCGTAACGTAAGTGAATACACGAGAAGAGTACGAATCGTTACCGTAACATAATGAATAGAAAAAATTTCAATTCATTACGTTACGGTAACGATTCGTACTCTTCCCATGTATTCGCTTACATTACGATTAACGTTACGTTTTGTTACGTTTGTAGTGTGAATCAGCCTTTAGACCCCATTTAGGAAACATTTCTTTCTTTAAGTGGCACATTTTAATCCCTAACGTATAACACAAGGAAGAATGTAATGAAGAATTCTTGATGCCTGCTTCTTAAGGGCAGGACATCCTTCCCCTGATAATTTCGGTAGGTGTATTTGCAACCAGCTTCTATTTGTTTTTCTATCCCAATCTTACCCTATTATACTAATTGGATGTACTATATACCTAAGCTTACTCTAATTACAGTATATTAAGTGCGTGGGTCTAGAAAATGGATTTGAGGATTCCTATAGGTGTTAATTTGATTGTAAGAGCTCATATTTATAATACCATCCTCCTTACTCCATTGTTACCTACAGTGCAAGTTATTAAATAATAATAATAATAAAATAATAATAATAACTATAAAATAGGAGTTGGATGGTCGCTCTTGCTTGGTTGTCAGGTTGGTGCTTGGGGGGCTGGTTAGTTGACAGTAAATGACGTTCAAAGCTTGAGCCATTCACCTACGGGGCTGGGTTTCAAGTTCCGTTGACATAGTTTGTTGGCAACAATCTTAAAACACACACACACCACACACACGCACACACGCTGTTGCTTTAATTAGCTTCGCCAAGTTCAAATTTTCTCTATCACGTCATTCACTCTTCATTTTCAACTTTTCAGATATTGCTTGTACTCACAGTCATTGTCATATACTTATAGCTGTTGGACATAATCTGCTCCACAATTGGATGACAAACCCTCACAGACTCATCATATGCCATATAGGCGCCTCCATGACAACATCAGTTATACCTAATCCCCCTCTAACCTATACTGGCAGTGAAAACAAGTCACAGTCATTAATACCAAGAGATATTCCAAATAGGAATGAACCCCTTGAACAGTACGACAAATAAACAACCATCTACTAATATACCATGAATCAGTAGCAGCATATAAGCAGCATGAGGTTGGGAATCAGCAATCTTCGATAGAACAGTCAATTCTTCAATTCACTTAATTATCCACCTTCTCTGCAATAAACTTGGCAGCAAATTCCAAGGAACGAGCTTAGCTATGGGCAATCAACCTTTGCACTACGGGGATGCGGGTAATTAAAGAACGAAACCGCAACACTCCAGTAGACCAGACCCTTCCCTGTTGGATGGGTCTGGCTACGCGAGACTATAACAACTCACCACCAGGCAATTGTACCACAGGTCAAACTCATTCACTGAGACAGACGTATCAGGACAAGGGCCATCAGGAGGACTCAGTGGAGCGCCCTGATTGATTCGAGCAGGAACCCTTTATGGATGGAACACAATCAGTGCAGGACCTCCTCGACCTTGTACAAGAGCATCTTGGGCATCTAACACAGTGGCCAGTCGGCGAGGCACAACGACAGCAACTTAACGAGTATATATCCATGCTATTCAACGTTATGTATTTTATTATGCCATGCATTCTAGCTCATTAACTTATTATTATGCTAACAATGAATACCGTATGTTTGTGTCATATACGTGCAATTATACATTCCTGTTTGTAACTGATGTGACCAATAACTGAGTTAAGTAACTATCCTGAAAAACATGAAAAGTTTTAAAACTCTCACGTCCTTCAGAATAGCTTCTCATCTGTTATAATTGGTCCTGTCGTTCACTTAAAGGAATTATAATGCTGCCTATACCGCTAACTTGACCCATTCTTTGTATACGTCTATATCCAAAACTATAAGTTGTGGCTGCAGATGGGAAATTTCACTCCTACATGTGTATATGGCTTTGTGTCTTACTGTGCTTTCAGTATTGAAGTCATTATCAACAATAATAGAGCACAATAAAGTTGAATGATTTTCATACTTACCTATAGCTGTTATGATATTGCTGAAGTCTCCAACAACCGTTAACATCATGCATACGCAACTAGGCTACTATATAGTGTATGTGTGGACTGTTACATATCCTATATAATAATTGTATTAATGATATTCAATCCTTCCATTGAAATTAATGATAAACATTTGAATCGACCTTCAGCACGGTATCAATTGGCCATTTTCAATTGTTCATTTTTTGTGGGATCATTTGTTTACCTAATTAGATATGTGTGTAATACCGTAAATTGGGTAAATTTAGAGGCACAAAAAATTTCAAAAAATGAAGAAGCTTATGAAATTAATGAATTTTTTTGTGCTATGTAATTTTAAAACCCAGTGAATAATAAGAACACTGTATATATTCCAGCTCAACCGACTTACAGTGTGTTGATCTCTCATAAGCGAGGGTATAAGGCAGGAAAAGCTCTTCTCCAACTCCAGTAGCAAGCATTTCCAGCACAAAAGCTTCTTTCAGACACAATCAAGTCCATAAAGTCCCTTCGTGAACATGTGCCAATTAATTTTCGTATACTGTTTAATTTCGCAAGGACCATGTGTTTTTGAAATTTTCCAGTATGGGAATTTTTTTGAAACTAACATTTTGTACCACTGAAAATTACCCAATTTACGGTAAGTATTAATAATTTTAGTGAGTTTATGAATAATGATTAATAGTTCTGGTGCATGTGTATATAAATAGACTCGGTTTTGTATTTTTAAGTGGATATACTCTTGTACTTCGAGTTGTACTATTGGACTGTTAGCATTAAATAAGAACCCATCATTACATTACATGGTGTCAGAAGCAGAATGGCTACCTATCAGATTTCTGCACCTGGACCGTTAGACTTTTCGAAGAGTGAAGACTCAGTGGCCAAAATGGATCAAGAGATTCGAGAGATTTAGGCAGTCGTCTGAGCTTGGTGATAAAGTCAGATGAGAACCAAATCAACACGTTGATCTACTGGATGGGAGACACTGCTGATGATATATACCAATTGTTCAAGCTGTCAGACGAGGACGCAAAGAAGTACGACCAAGTGAAAGGAAAGTTTGAGGAATAGTCTACTTTACGAAGAAGAAGAACGTAAACTATGAAAGAGCAAAGTTCAACCAGAGGAGACAAGAAGAAGGCGAATCGGTGGACTCCTTCATCACAGCACTTTACTCTCCTGCATCCAGTGGCGTCCAGTTGTGAGTATGGAGAACTTCATGATGAGATGATAAGAGATCGGATCGTAGTTGGAATTTCTATGGCCTTGCATTATCTGAGAAGATGCAGCTGGATGATAAACTAACCCTGGAGAAAGCTTCTAAGCTGGCTAGAGAGAGTGAAGCAGTTAGAAAGCAACAGTCCCACATGAGGGAGACAGGGAAAACCAGAGACAGCCGAGCCGTGGACTGGGTGAGAAAGGGAGAAAGGGATCTTACAGCAACAGTTCCAAGAGGTCAGGTCACTCCCAAGGTCAAACCACGGCAGGAGACAGGGTCACTATATAAGCCACATCCCAAAGTTTGTACAAGATGTGGGAAGGATCATTCCCCTGGGAAGGACACCTGCCCTGCTAGGACAGTGAAGTGCCATAAATGTGGTAAAGTAGGCCACTACCAGAGGGTGTGCAGAAGCATTAACACTATAGAGCAGAGACTACTCACCAGAAGTCGAGTGGAAGTTCCCGGGAGCAGTTACAGCAGGAAGGGAGGTCAAGCCATGGATGACCTTATTGGATGTGAACAATCGTCGAATACGATTCAAGATTGACACAGGAGCGGACGTGACAGTGATTCCTTACTCACTTTACAGTCGACATCATGATGGGATACTACAACCAGCAGCGACAACCCTAGTGGGTCTAAGTCGGGATCCTCTCGAAGCTAAGGGATGTTTTGAAGCTACCATACAGAAGGGTGAGACCCAAGCCCAAGAGACAATATACGTAGTAGAAGGGCTACAATCACCATTGGTAAGACGATCAACTATTATGGGATTTAACCTTTTGTCGGAAGTCAACATTGTATCGGACTCAACAAAAGAAGTCATGGAGAAGTTTCCCAAGTTGTTTAATCGGTTAGGACAGATAAAGGGAAGCTATCGAATCGAATTACAGGACGACGCCAGACCATTTTCGATTTCCACACCAAGACGAGTTCCAGTTCCATTATACTCCCAGAGGTCAAAGCTGAACTAGCAAGAATGGAAAGCGAAGGAGTGATCTCCAAAGTCACCGAACCAAGTGATTGGTGCTCGGGGATGGTGGTAGTACCTAAAGCCAACCACAAGGTCAGGATCTGTGTGGATCTGACAAGGCTCAATCAGTATGTCAAGAGAGAAAGACACATTCTACCATCAGTCGACCATGTGTTAGCCCAAATCGGAGATGCTAAACACTTCTCGAAACTCGATGCGAATTCCGGGTTTTGGCAGATCGAATTATCACCAGAATCGTCAATGCTCACCGCATTCATCACACCTTTTGGAAGATTTAAATTCAACCGACTTCCGTTTGGGATATCCTCAGCACCAGAGTACTTCCAGAGAAAGATTTCCGAGATATTGAGTGGTACAGAAGGTGTGGTCGGACTAATTGACGATCTCCTCGTATTTGGAAGAACCAAAGAAGAACACCATCAGAGACTGGTAACAGTTCTACAGAAACTTCAGGAAGCCGGAGTGTCCCTAAACAAAGATAAGTGCCAATTTTACACTAATCGTATTTCCTTTTTAGGACATGTCGTAAAAGAACTGGGCGTGTCACCAGATCCAGAGAAGACTAAAGCTATCGTTGAAACTCCCCGACCGACTAATATAGCGGAAACCCGACGATTCCTTGGAATGCTGAATCAGCTCAGCAAGTTCTCACCTCATTTAGCAGAGAAGACTAAGCCCATTCGAGACCTGTTGTCCAAGAAGTGCCAATGATATTGGGGAGACGATCAAGAGAAAGCGTTCCAAGACCTGAAGACAACATTGTGTGCAGAAGGTTGTTTAGTACTCTTTGATCCCAGATGACAGACAACCGTATCAGCAGATGCCTCAGCGTATGGGCTAGGGGCAGTCCTTCGTCAGAAGCAACCAGATGGAACACTTCGACCCATAGTATACATATCCAGATCGATGACTGAGACAGAACAGAGGTACGTGCAGATCGAGAAGGAGGCATTAGCCTTAACCTGGGCTTGTGACTGTCTCAATCAGTACGTATTGGGTTCAAAGATACTTCTCGAAACTGACCGCATAAACCGTTAGTACCACTATACTGTCAACGAAGAACCTCAAGGAACTACCAATTCGAATTCAACGATTTCAACTCCGAATGATGCGATACTCGTACGAGATCCACCATGTTCCAGGGAAGGAACTCAATACTGCCGATTATTTATCACGTTCACCACTACCGACTACCGAAGATTTCAATCTATCCACAGAAACAGAAGCTTACATCAATTTCATTTACCGAAACCTACCTATAACCGATCGCAGATTGAAAGAAATCCAAGCAGCTCAGGATGGAGACGAAAAGCTTCAAGAACTGAAGTCGGAGCTCCTTCACCAGGGAAGGGGGAGGAGAAAGAGAAGAGTCGTTACAGATGTGTCAATCCATAATGGACTCCTAATGAGAGGAAGTCGAGTCGTAATACCAAAGAAACTCCAAAGTGAGGTATTAGATCAACTCCATTCAGGACACCAAGGTATTATCAAGTGTAAAGAAAGAGCTCGTTGTTCCGTTTGGTGGCCTGAAATCACAGCCGATATCGAAGAATATGTTAAATCGTGTCGTATACGTGTTGTCAGCATCAGAGACCGAAGTTTGAGCCAATGCAACCTACCGAACTACCAGAAATCCCCTGGCAAAAAGTCGGGATGGACCTTTTTGAATGGAAACAAACGCCATATTTAATCGTGGTAGATTATTATTCAAGATACATCAAAATTGCTTGATTGTCAACAACCACTTCCTCACAAGTAATTAATCACCTGAAATCAATTTTCGCTCGTCACGGTATCCCACAAACTGTAGTATTTGATAACGGACCACAGTTTTCCTCAGAGTTATTCTCCCAGTTTGCTAAAGAAGCTCATTTCAACCATATCACCAGTAGTCCCAGATACGCTCAGGCAAATGGAGAAGCAGAGCTAGGGCAGTACAAACAGTCAAGGACTATTGAAATGCTCGGATGACCCTTACACAGCTCTACTAGCATATAGAGTCACCCCTCTAAATTAGGGTATAGTCCTGCTGAATTGTTAATGGGAAGGAGACTTCGGACGACAGTACCATGCAGTCTCATTGGAGCAAGTAAAGCCTAGTATACCCAATCGAAAACAAGTCAGGAAGAGAGACAAAGAACTAAAAGACTGAACACATGAGGAAGAACTATGACATGAGACATAGGACGTCTGAACAAGCCATTCTAGAACCAGGAGACTCTGTATGGATAACAGATCAAGAAGACGATGGTGAAGTTCAAGAGATGGTTGGGCCGAGATCGTACACTGTTAATACGCCCATGCACTGGTACACTCAGGAGGAATCGACGACACCTCAATCGTCTTCCACCTACTTACGAAGAGAACGATCATTCATCAGAAGGGGAAACAACAAATCCCTCCTCCGATACGTCGGATACTTCCGAGATACCTCGTAGAAGCTCTCGATCCGTCAAGCCACCTGATCAGTGGATAAGAAGTGACCACCAGAACTATAGGGGCCGGAGATGTGGGATCATTTGTTTACCTAATTATGTGTGTAATAAGTATTAATAATTTTAATGAGTATGAATATGATTAATAGTTCTGGTGTGTATATAAATAGACCCGGTTTTGTATTTTTAAGTGGATATATACTCTTGTACTCTTGGACTGTTGTTAGCATTAAATAAGAACCCATCATACATTACACATTTTAGGCATCAACTTTGTTGCATGCAACCACCAATCAACTTGCCAGTTGCATGCAACTTTATAAGTTGCCCATAGTGGATGGCCTGCTTTATAACAATTAACTCATGTGCCAAGAGCCAATTTATTGGTGTAAATTATTCTGTGGGCGTGGAAAAGAAAAAAGAAAAAAAAACATGCAAAAACTCACTATAATATGCTGTTCATGTATATAGCTCAAAAGCTATATAACTGACTGACAGCTAATCATACAATTGCTCAGAATTATCCAACCTATTACTGTTAATAAGTTGAGTAATTATTCAATTGCATGCTAGCAGTATACAACCTAAGCTATATCTAGATCTATCCCAGCCCGCACTGTGATAGCTGATGCTATATAAGGTTGAGTAGTTTTAAGTTTTAACAAACAAAATACTTTCTCAGCTAAATTGCATATGCATGATATACTCAATGAGTTAAGGCTATAAAGTAACTCTATAGTTTTTATAAATTCATGAAATTTTGAAACAGTGAAAATAAATGGTATACTATACCGTATATATTTACTGAGATCATTACCTATAATATCTGTATGCCCATGTCTGCTGGCCACTGCATGCCTATTGCTGTCGCAGTATCAGCACGTGCAAGTGATTCAGTCAATGTCTCACATGTATTTGAATTAAGATTCAATTTGTCACTCGTATGTATAGCTCTCACAAAAAGAGTATATACTGAGGGGTACACTGATGCAAAACATATAACATGCCAGGAACTCTTAATTCAACGTATATATATAGCCTGATATGCATGCATGTGTTAATGCATGATAATATTAAAACATATAATGTATAAGTGAATGCCATACATGCATGCACTTCAATGGCTCAAATTACTGACCATTCATGCAGGAATGCACACATGACTAAATTATTATTATGTTTTCCAAACAAAATATTGCTCAATTAGCCAGGTTCAAAGATTGTTATACTTTAAATCGGCAGTGCATGTATAGCCATATAATGACTGGCGGCATGCATGCACTATAGCTCCGATTGCATGCTGGCTGAACTTCATTTAATTATATATGAAGTTCCGTCTATGATCGAAGCTATACATGCATATACATATTGATTATTAAAGAGCCGCTTGCCGGCACGGAGATGGCGCCGCTGATCACTTGCAAATTACATGCATGATTGGAATTTCTGTATGTTGAAGGTATAACGGCATGACTGTGCAGCTGTGGCAGCCAATTCTATATAGGAAATCTATAAGAATTAAATAAACTCCAGCCAATACATAACATGTATAGTGATATAATAACGAGGGAATGAGGTGATTACAACATGCAACATGCAAATTCACTGAGTTGACTCAAGAGCTAGCAGGCCATACTAAAATACTATTTAAGAATATAATCATATATTGAATGTATATGCAGTAGTGTTATCATGCATAATTAGTCTGGCTGTGTGATGGATGAGTCTATAGCTTAAAGCCGATAACCGAAGCTGATGTAATTGTTGAATCGAACACCCCACTATATAGCCACCCCCTTCACAACGAAATAACAGTTTAAATTTGGAAACGCTTATTTATTTTACTATTTTCTTCTGGACTAAGCTAGTATTAGATTATAACAATTAGCGCATGCAATCTAATTTTACCCATGAAAGCAACTTTTCATAATCCATTCATGCTATGGATTAACTGCTCTATGCAATTAACAAAACTATAAGCATGCATATTCAAGATTTAAGGATTCAATCAATAAATGATAACTACCAAAATAATAGCAACTGAAAGGAAACAATGGAAAAGAAAAAAAATCATCAATGCCTTAAAAATCACATCAATATAATTATTATTGCATGATTCAACCAATACTGAAAAAAAATAATAGCAACTACACGGCCGTGAAAGGAAAGAAAATTTCACCCTTAAAAGTCAAACTCAGTGGAATATCAAGACTATATAATAAGTATAAAAAAGGTAATCACTGCTACACACTGTCAATACATTAATTCAATATTGACTAATGAGGACTATACACATTACATATCGTGGTGCCCTCCCTATTTGTGCCCAGAAACAAAGGACTTCTATCAATCTCATATAAAATGGGTAGTGCCCTTAACCCTATATAGTCTGCTAGCTATACACCTCCTCTTTCACTTGCTTTTTCAATTGCTATTTTGGTCAGAAGCTTTAACTGCTTGGAGAGGGTGGGTCACAAATCACAATACATGTACAGTATAATGAAATACAAGCCCAGAGTAGTTTTATATTACAATACATATAAGTACAACATTACTGTCTACCATGGCAGCCCCAATTATTTCTAACCTTCTTTATTCATGACAGCACCTACACGAAATGCCTTAATTTCTTTAAATTAAATATACTGATAGCCATGCATGCACTCCCCTCCGTATGATGAATTCATGCTTTTTTACCCAATGTAATCAATTCATGCATTGATTAACAGTGCATTAATATAATAAAATAAGCATGCATATTCAAGGCAATTAACTATATAAGAACCACAGAAAAGAAAAAAAAAATAATAGCAACTACTGAAAGGAAATAAATTACACCCTTAAAAGTCTTGATATTCCACATGAGTTTCAACTCATGTGGAATATCAAGACTAATATGTATAAAAAAGGTAATCACTGCTATACACGCCGCTTCTATTGAAAATCAAGGAAAAAAATACTAGGGAATCGCATCTTAAAATAACAACCATATATTGCATCCACTGAAAAATAAAAACAAAAAAAATTAAAAATGCTGTGGAAAAAAAGATTTTCTATTGGCCATGCTAGGCCTGGAGGCCATCATTGATGCATCACCATCAGTCGTCTGGGAGGCTATCATTGATTCATCATCACCATCCACCTTGAAATGATACTTGAGAAACTCACGAAACAATCGTTGAGGAAGTTTATACAGTTCATCACCGTTAATAAGCTTTATGAAGTTCTCCCTCTTGCTCATGAATGCCATTATCGTTTCCACCATGGAGTCTTGACGAGGGATAAACTTATCAGTGGTTTCAAGCAGATCACACGCATTATCTATTGTCAACTCCTTTTCAAGTGTGTTATTATAGTGATGAGCCTTATTCCCAATGGAAAAGTGATCTAACGTGATCATCAACTTGATTGCTTCTTGGTAATCACTAGGTACTCTCCCTGCATACAGGTATTTCATTAAAGCAATGAACATCTTCTCTGAAACGCCATTGAAAGTGAATGAATTCTTTGTTGAGTCTCCTAGAAGCTGGCTAAAATACCCCGACCTAGCAGAAAGAATAACCCTATGCCCATAAATCCTCGTTCCATCCACAAAGAAAGTAACATCCGAACTAGTCTCATTGTTGACAAGGTTTTCATAAAAGGATACTATGCTTTCACATGTGGGGTGTTCAACGGTTGCATTAGCTTCAGTTATTGGCTTTAAGCTAGACTCATCCTCTTTTACTTGTTCTGCACTCAAGGCAAAATCGTAGAATCGGAAAAACTTAAACTGTCCATTGAATGAAGTGTGCTTTGCATCATGCCCAATATAGAACTGGTGAGTGCCATCAGGATAGGTTACCTTTCCACGAATTGTGTATCTCACTACCACTTCCCCATCAACATAGAATAGAAGCTCTTTATCATTGAGCACGTAAGCTCCATGGTGCCATTTGTTGAGGTCAAATACATTGCCACTGCTATCACCACCTTCGTTGTTACTACGACTTGTCGACACCCGGGGATGAATACGAGTGGATCTGGAATAAAACCATGTTGCTGGGGTCCTAAAGGGATCGGGGCCACAATGAAAAAGAACATTCCACCCGCTGACATAGTTTTTAACATTTATCTTAAAGGAGATGGTAAGACCATTGCTATGTTCACCACCAACTCTAGGTAAGGCTTCTGGTTCGAATTTGCGACCTTTGTTCCCGCTAAAGGACTCAGGCTCACTACCTATCAATTCGACACAGTTCCCTTCAACTGAGCCTGTTGCAGTATCGAACCCCCACAATGCTAAAAGTAAGGGAAAGACTAGCTTGACGAGTGCTTTTTCCATATTCTAGATTTGCTAGTGCACCTTTAGACCTGAATTCTAACTTGTCTTAGCCATATATATCACACTATAATGAGAAGCCATATGAATCACTTTTACATCATTCTGTTATGCTCCAGCCCCTCCCTCAGTAATGTGAGCCGTATACACCTTGACCTACAGCTATAAGGATTACACAAAACAGTATGAGCTCGGGTTTAGCCCTATTCTACATTATGCATTATTTTGTCTTCATGTTTTCCTGAATTTTTTAAAATTATATGCTGCATGTATATGGGCACACAAATGAAAATGCCGGCCATGCAGTGGAATCAATCATAACAGCTGGTATATACATAGCATCTTTTACACATATATACACAAATATACGAAACTATATGTATACGTAATTTTATATCACTCAGCTATAGCTGCATGATTGCCACACTGAACTCACATATGACATATGCTATATATGATCTTCCCTCAACATGATAGGCATGTGGTTATCATACAGGCCGCCGATGCAATCAGTATAATGATGATGTTGTGACCACAAACAAATATCAGTTAATTGTGCCTGAGCCTATATTGTCCATATTTTTATATTTTATATAGGGTTAATATATATAGGGTTAATATTGTTACACTATATAGCTGCGCTCCATGCAAATAGATGCTGGTTTTTAGTGTAAATGTATGGTTCCACTAATTGTAGTTCACTCACCATGCATATTCATCATGCTAGCTCTTTTACACCTGATGAATATGTCATGGCTTTGAGGGAAATATGGCCAATATACAACCCAAACCCCAAGATATCAGCCCAAGGCGAAGCCAGCAAGGGCTGATATCAAGGGGTGAGGGTTGTGTACAAATTGGCCATATCCCTCGAAGCCATGGTATGCATATAATATATTCTGTTAACAAAAGCAGGGATGATATGAGGAGAAACAGGGAAGATATGGCATATCTTCCCTGCTTTTCAGGGATATATGGCCTATATCATCCCTGCCATCCCATTGATGTTTTTGCTAACTATCAGTGGTATATGAGTATATATATACCATAGCTGTGAATGTGGCTGAGAATGTCAGTAGCAAATTCGAGTTCAATTAATTGGTATAAATACTAATTACACTATACTACGCTACTATGTTTATTCCTCTTTGTAAAACTCATTAATTTACTAATTAATATTTATAAAGTTATATGACCTATAGCTCTCTTTTCTTCACTGCACAATACACCAGTAAAAACTTATGAAGTTCAGCCGCACAATCAACATGCACAGCAGACTAATTATATATGCATGATAACACAGTTATTCCAGTATAATAATATAATATACATTGATTACATTAAATAATATTTTAGTATGGCCTCTTGAGTCAAATTTGCATTATATGTTATTATTACAAGTATTGACTCCATAACTGAGTTATCAGACATGCATGAGACGAACAAAGATGAGACAAACTTTGAATCCAAGACCATCAACAATTAAGGATGATAAAGTTAATGACAAATTTTTAGTTCATCAGTGTCATATATAATAATTGATGTCTTTCAAAGGATCTGATAATACGCCTTTTATTGCCTTCCTATACCAATTGCCAGTGCAAGCATGTAAACATGTTGACATATACTTTTGCCTTATTATTATATATGCATTTCCTCAAATAAACACATAGGGTCGGGATATTTTATCCATCTAGTAAGGAGACTCAATAAGGAATTCATTCTTTTTCAATGGTGTTCCAAAGATTGAAGATGGTGATTGCTTTAATGAAATACCTTGCAGGGAGAGTACCTATATAGTGCCGGATTACCAAGAAGCAATTAGTTGATAATCACCGGATTGAATCACTTTTCCATCACTATCGCATGATGTACTTGAAAAGGAGTTGACAATAGATAATGCGTGTGATCTGCTTGAAACCGCCACCAATATAAGTTAATCCCTCATCAAGACTCCATGGTTGAAACAATAATGGCAACATGAGCAAAAGGGAGAACTTCATAAAGCTTATAAACGGTGATTATACTTGTATAAACTTCCTCAACAGTTGTTTAATTCATGAGTTTCTCAAGTATCATTTTAAGGTGGATGGTGATGATGAATCAATGATATAGCCTCCATGCAAGCCAAATACTGGTGATGCATCAATGATGGCCTATAGGCCTTAACGTTAACATGGCCAATAGAAAATCTTTTTCGACATGGTTTTTTTTGGTTGTTTTTCAGTTTTAGGCTATAGATGTGTGAATCCCTTTTACTTTTTTTATTTCAGTAGAAGTGTGTAGCCTGCAGCAGGGAGTGATTACCTTTTTTTATAGTAAATTAGTCGTGATGTCCTGCATGTGCTTTCAATATTATTATCATTGACTTTTAAAGAAGTAATTTTTTTTTTCTTTCAGTATAGTTGCTTTCTTTTTATTAATAGCCGGTTGAATCTTTTTAAGGCATTAATTTTTTTTCTTTTCAATATTAGTTGTTATATTAAACAAGTTGATTTCATGGTTAAATTAAACTTGGTTATTTGTTCTCAAGTTAATTAGCACTGCCCCAAATTAAAAATTTATTACAAAAGGGGAGTGGCTAATTAATTAAAAAGATGGAGGAATTTTCTACAGGTCTGGGTGCTGTAATAAAGAAGGTTAAAAATAATTCGTGGTTGAGTAGACAGTATAATGTTGTATTATGTGCAATTATATAAAACCATTGTATATAGGTTTTGTCTAATCCACTGGAAGATGATATATCTGATTCACTCAGGACTTGTATTTCATTACTGTATTGTGACCCGCCCTCACTTCAACCCAGTTGCAGGAGCTTCTGACCGAACAGCAAGTGAAGGAGGAGGTGTGGCTAGTGGATTAGGTTTAATGACAGGGTATCCCCCTACCCACTTTATACGAGATTAATAGAAGTCCTTTGTTACTGGGCACGAACAGGGTAGGGCACCATATGTAACATAGTAGCAGTATCGAATTAATGTATCACTACAGTGAGTGTCTAGTCTCGCGTAGCCAGACCCATCCAACGGGGAAGGGTCTGGTCTACTGAGCGTTAGCGTTGCGGTTTCGTTCTTCAATTACCTGCATTCCTGTAGTTCAAAGGTCGATTGTCCATAGTTAAGCATGGGCGATTGACCTTTGCACTACAGGAATACAGATATTTAAAGAACGAAACCACAACGTTCAGTAGACCAGACCCTTTCCCTTTAGGTTGGGTCTGGCTACGCGAGACTAGTAATATTGAGTGAATGTTCTGTTACGTACGTAGTGTATTAATATAGTCAATGTATTGTTATACAGTGAATGTCCTGTGTTTGATTTGCCGGTGATGCTTTTATTGAATGAAGAAGGATCTCTTGAAAGAAGGTAATGTTATAAAGTCTGTTTGTGTTGAGTTGGGATTTTTATTCCTTTTTAATATTTGTTTAAAATAATACTTATTCATTTAAAACTAATTATTATTGTTACATAGCTACTATAAAACAAAAAGTCCCATCTTAATGTGAACTAAATTACCTCATAATTCCCATGTGATTCATTGTGTGTGTGACTGTATAAATTATGTTACAGGCAAAGGAGGATGGACGATATAACACCTAAATTAACAGGGGCTCCCTCATTGTGGGACTGTTGGTCAGAAGATGAACAAAAATACTTTGTAATAGACATACTGAAGGTAAAAAAATCTGATCATACGCCCCTTGTAGTTAATTAATAGTTATTAACAGATGTTGGACACACGAGGTATTTTAGATTTGCTTGGGGTAAGGGAAACAGTGGGTTCATCATCAGACGTGATACCACCACCCAGAGAGACACTACTAGAGACATTCACGAAACCTAACTGGTTAGTATATACTATTATAATAGGGCATTTTCATGTGACTTCTGAAATAAACGAAAACATGGTGGCCATTTTGGTGTACAGCACCTTTGTATTGATTGAGTCTGGATCAGTAGAAAAAAATACTCATTTTTGAATCATGTAGAGAAAACGATGGCTATATAGTAGCATTGTTTTGTCTGTTTATATCATCCAATGACATAATGTTGCATATACCTAGACACTATACAATTTGAAAACTGAAAGAGTCAAAATTGATCTGCACAATATTGCACCCAAAATCTAAAGTGAAATACTGAAATTTGAAAACTTACCTCGGCCATTACTTCACTATATAATAAATAGAGTAACCACTGGGACTAATACCAACTCAAATACAGTGATCACTGATCAGATCCACTCGAGGCGGATCCACTTCTATACCGCCATGTTCAGTGAAGGCCAGCCCATCTCTCATACTAGATCTATTAATAATAATTATAATAATTTAGGTTATTATTAATAAGGTATTATCCCTATGAATTTCCTATGGCCTCTACCATCCCTATGATATTCATATGTATGTTATAGATTCCTATGGTATTCCTATATGCTGGTGCTATACCCCTATGATATTCCTAGTGCTAGTGCTATACTTCCGATATTTTCCCCTCGGTGTAACCATGCTTTCACTACATGGTGTAATAACCCAATGATTTCCCTACATTCCTGTTACTTCGGTCCATTTGATTAGCTTAATTCAGCATATAGTAAAATCGTAGGGTTTTTTTGCGACCACATAAACACATTGCTGTATAGACATAGGGATTTAGTGTGATTTAGGTGTGGGGAAATTCCTTTTTTTCCGGTGATAGTATACATTAGTTACAGTAGTATATTTTCCCTAAGTGCATGCTGCTTTATATGTATATTATATAGTATGGCTGCCAGGTCTATATATGAAAATATAGACCTGAGGGGAAGGTCCGAGGATGTGATATAGG